>WUQG02415339.1:0-15785 GCA_011317285.2 Androctonus mauritanicus | reverse complement strand
AAGCAAAAAGTAGGTCACCGAGAACGTTGTGCTGCCAGCATACAATTGCCAAATTGCTGATTATAGCCAAAAGGCCAACATTTTCTTTAATATATATGAACGAGATTTTCTTTAATTTAAACTTTACTCGTAATAACAAAAAAGCATTATAATTTTTACTATATACATTTCTAAAATTTGGCGGCACACTTTAAGAATTTCGCAGCACACAAAAGTGCCGCGGCACAGTGGTTGAGAATCACTAATGTATATCCTTGTGCATTATGGCGACTTAACTGCACTAACTTATTCTAAGTATTATTGAAGCTTATTGTAATGTGCATAATAGCGCTTTCGTATTTTGATTCTGATTAGTAGTATATATATTTTTCCTTATCTGGTTTTGCACAAGCAGAAAGATAAAATTTGTAAAAAACTTACCATAACCCCACATAATGGCAACAGCTTCACAAACTGATACGAACAGAACAGAGAATCCTCCTCCATAAACGTCCATCAAATTAAAAACATATTGTCCACCCTTAACAGTATAATATATATTTATTTAAATTGAGCAACATTATAAAAAAAGTAAGTAATAAATTTAATATTCTCTTAAATTAAATCTATTTAAATAATTTTAATTATATGATATAATAAATTTTAACTTACCCGAGTAACACAAGGCAAACCTAAAAAGAAACAAACTACACAAGTGACAAAAGTAACTGTAGTTTTATAATTTCTTGTTTTCGGATATTCATCATAGATAGATGTCATAAATGTCTCAAGGTAAGCGAACTGTAAAATATAAAAAAAAAACATGAAACTGTCGCTTTATTGTAGTAAGAGTCAGCCAAAAAACTAACCCGTCAAAACAAAAAAATAAATGAATGCATACAATAACCGCGTAAAAAAATTCGTAAAATGTATTATTTTTATTGCTTATCTATACCTACAATAAAAGATCTGAAAACCTGAAAGGAGGATTTATATTTAATAAAACATAAATATAGAATTTCCTTATATACTACTCTAAGCTAAAGTATTTATTTCACAAACAAGTGAACTACTTACTTGTTTTAGAAACAAGTATTTTTAAGTAAGTTATGTATAGTATTATATAATGGTTTCTTTATTCTGAGAAAAATCACCTCACTATCGACGCCAAGTAAAAATAACATCATGAAAAAGAGGAAAGACCACAGCTGAGGTACCCATAGACGAGCCAAAGCTTCTGGATATGCAATAAATGCCAAACCTTGACCTGTAAAAAAAAATGGCATTACTTAATAAATTTGTGTATGTAATTTAAAATTTATATCATAAATATATTTTATAATGAGTGGTTATAAAGTGATAAAGCAATTATTATAAAGAAACTATGGACTTATTAGTGATAATAAAATATTAATTTTTAATATTAATATTTAATATTTTATGAAAAATGTGTTGTAACATTTATCACGTTTTTTATCCATATTCTGTCAATATTATAAACATTTCTCAAATATTTGATTTATAGATTTTTCTGACATCATTTTAGATCAGGAGGAGACAGATCAATACATCTAATGCAATTTGCATACATTCAGTCTTTCTTACTCTCTTGGATCTATTTGACAAATCACGAGTGCTATGTAACTGTTCCAATTTTATTGCGACATCAAGAAAAATGCCTTCTATACTTCATGCACTGTCTTTTGAAAGACTTATAACCATTGTCTAGTTGAAATATTAAAAAATTATCTTTGATGCCCGATGAACAACCATTTATTACTGTAAACAAAATGTATTTAGTTAATTAACTATTTTAAGAATAATAACAAACCTCCTTTCACCACTTGGTCTATTTGGAGATCCATAGTTTTGGCCATATTTCCCAATACCGAAAATATGACCAGGCCCGATATCACACTCGTTAAAAAATCTAAAGAACTAACGAAAATCGCATCCCTGAAATTATGCATTCGAATATCATAAATTTAGAAAAACTATTTATTATTATATACTTAATAATAATATCAAATATTATATTATAAAATATATTTTTATAATATTGTAAGAAAATTAAAAATGCATAAAACGTAGCACTAACCTATAAACTTTATTATAAAATTTATTATAACTTCCGTATAGAGTTAAACCACCCCATGATATACTTAATGAATAAAACAGTTGTTCTGCTGCTTTTCTCCATACCTAAAATAATAATAATAAAAAAAATTATTCTTTTCTGAAACGAATACATAATTTAAAAATTATCAATTTTTTACCAAAGATTATTCATTATTATTTTTTATATAAACTTGTGCGATAAAATGAACTTTTCACGTACGTATCAGTCGTCAACTCGCATCACCACCATAAGTCAACTTTAAATCGCGTGACCCAAAAAGATATACACACTCATTCAGTCCACAATTGAAACCGATTACATCATAATGGCCTTATAGTTTCATATTACGCCATTACAATGTCATATAAATATCATTGTTTCGTGACGTAATAATGATTTACGTCGATTATGATAGAAGCACATCAACTCGTACGATGATGTACGAATTGATGATATAGTCTCTTTTTAACCAACCAACTGGCATCATCATTGATCAAACTGAGTGAGTTTAAGCCCGAATTTTATTTTAAATAATTTTTTCTTCGTAAAATATTAAAATAATTATGATGATGACTAACAATAACAAAATGGAGCTATACGTATACAATGAAAGGCACAAAAATCACCTAATAATAGAGAAACATGAATAAAATTATATATAAAAAAAAATGATATGCTTCGAGATTCTAACCAAAAATTTAATTTGGTTCATCTATTAATAAGAAGATTACCTCTAACAGACTCATTTACAACATTAACATTTAAATTTTTAAATAGAAAAAAATATATATATTTTAATTATATTTAATTGTACACTCTTAAAAACAAAAAAATAAGTAAAATAATAATTTTCTGACTTCTATTTGCAACAGTTTTTCCCATTTCGGAACGAAAAAAAAATAAATTCCATCAATTGCTCCGTCTAATGTTACTCCATATATCAATAACGAAATCAGCACAACGTAAGGAAACGTGGCTGTGAAGTAAACGACCTGTAAAAAGAGAACAATTTCCAAAAAAAAACATTATTCTTATTAAATTTACACTTAAAAAAACTAATTTACGAGGAAATATTACCTTTCCGGATGATTTAATTCCGTTCTTTAAAGCTAGGAAGACAATCGTCCAAGAAATCAAAACGCACAGAGCTAAATCCCATTTTATGTTACCGATTTCATGAATTCCTGGTGAGAGATCTAATATATATTTCCTATAATATTTATTTATTTTTCTGTTATAATCGGATAATGACTTAATTTTTTTAACATTTTTTTCAGTTTTTTTTTTTTTTAAATATATAAAGAGTTGAAGTTATAGATAAATATTTACTCCCAAAATTGTTCTGAAGCTGTCTGTGAAGCATTGGTGCAAGAATTTAATTTCGCTTTGTATTCCTCTTCTGAGACATAAAATAATCCTTTGCTTCCGTTAACAACAATTGCATCAGTAAAATTAGTTTCTGTTAGATTAGTCTCCATATAAGCGATTTCGAGCTTGGAAACAACATCTACGCATCGAGTCTATTCAGAAAAGTAAATTATTAAAAATAATGTATGTTACATATTTAATCTAATTAAAAATAAATTATTATATAAAAAAAAAATCACATTTTTGTTATTGTAAAGTTGTATGATTATTAATTAAATAAATAGGCATTTTTTTAAATATCAAATCAACCCAAAAGTATTTTTTTTTATACTGTACTTGTTGAAACATGTCTCAGCTTGTCTAAACATGAATTTTTTAAAGCTTTCGAAAAGTTGAAAGTGTGTTATTGATTCAAATGGACATAAAACAATTGATTAAATTAGCAAGTGATTTATATCCTTTCAAAACTTAAATGCTAAAAACGATGTTACTTTTGGGATAACCTGATATTTTATTCTGTTAAAGTTATTTTCAAATTGTATTTTTCTCATAATAATTTTAATTAAAATTAATCTTACTTAAATATAATAATAAGTGTAATGTTATACCAAACAATTATACGGTAATTAATTTTCATTAAAACTGAAGATTTGGCACGAAATTTTCATTATTTTAAAAAATAATGAGAACTAAAAATATTCCTACTTTTGTGCTGCAGTTAATTTCGATAACTAAAAATATTAAAACAATTATTCTAGAAAGAATTATTTGCCTTATTTTCAAACATATTCAACATTTTGGAGTGAATAAATATATACGATTAAAAATGTATGCCATGAAAGTTACTTTTAATTGTATACATACCATAAAAATCTATCAAGTAACAATAATTATTAAGAAAAATCTCAGAAGTTTCAACGTCCGCCATTTGTAAATTGATAAAATTTACTAAAAATAATAAATGGTGTAAGAAGCTAGAAATTCTTCTAGTTAGAAAAGTTTCTAGCTTCTTACACCATTTATTATTTCTAGTTTCTTACGGAAATCATTTATTAATTCTAGATTCTTACACAATTTTTTTATTTTTAGACTGTAGAAAATAAAACAATATATTCATAAATAAATTATGCTGTTAAAATTGAAGTTGTTGATATTTCAAAATAGAATTTTAGTAATTCGATCACTCTACTGAGTGATCTTACAAATGATTAAATATTTTAAAAATTATTAGCAAAAAAATTTCTAAAGTTCAAACGTACATATTTATTTGGATTGAAAATAAAAAACAAGAATTAATTGATAATAAGTCGAAGTATGTTTTGTTTGATTTTTCTGTTAAATACCATAAAAATTCGCCAATTATTTCATGGCATATTTAGAGAGTAACTTAGAAGTTTCAATGTCCCTCATTTTAACTCATTTATTTTTTGGATAGATGAATCAAAATAGGGAAAGTTAAACTTCTGAACTATTCTCATTCTTCTGAAACTACAGGATAAAAATATTAATATGGCGTCGCGCTCGATTTCAATGGCAGAATACATTTACTAAACTAAATGAAAATCTCAGTAGTTATCTTAAAAATTGATAGTGGTAACATATAGACACAAATATGATATTTTTCTTTCTTTGGAAAAGTTGACTAAAGATGTCATTTTTATACAATTTTCAGCTTTATTACTTATGCAAGTTATCGATAAGAACAATTATGAAAAATTATTGGTAAGCACGAACCTAACAATAATTCTCATAAATGAATAAGAGCATGTTTGTATTCACTTTTTTATTTTATCTTGCTCATGATAACGTACAAAATTTTAAGATTATTATAGAAACAGCAGGTTATATATGCTGATCACTGACTGCAAAACTTGCAAGAGAAATTGGGTTGCATTATCATTATATTTTTAGACTTTGAAATATTTATAAGATTAAATATAGAAATCTTACTTGATATTTTTCACAAAAATATTTGTTTTATTAATATAATGAGGTACTAACTTGATTTGCGGATCGTGTATAACAGTTTGAATCTGCTCCCCACCATTCGTAGCATTCGCTCCAAGGTAGCACTGCACGGAAAGACTGTGCCATGTATAGTAACGTATAACTCATTACTATATTGTAATATATTGCTACAGTTAACGATAATATAACCATAGCAAAACCAATACCTGAAAATATAAAAAAAAGTTTATTAAAAATTAAAAACCTTCAATATTTATATCAAAAACAATAGATATAAATTGCAAATTTATTAATGTGTGAGAGTTTGCATTTCTTTTTTAGAGATATTAGTTTTAATTTCGTAAAATTATATATTTTTAGTATAATAAAATTTTATTATACTAAAAATATAATAAAATTATATTTAAGTTATAAAGTAATAGGGTTTTATTAAAATTTTCAAATCTAATGCCTGAAAATTATAATAAAACTGACAACATAAGTATAACATATATGGATAATAATAAAAATAATAAATTTGTTAATAAAAATACATTTTAAAAAAATGCTAGTAAAATTTCTTAATTGAGCATTTTTTTTTTTTTTTTATCAAAATTTTGCTGCTGTTTACATAGAGAGAAATTAAGAAAATCGATTGTACGATAATTATTTTGTTATGTAAATAAACATCAATTTTTTATAACCTGTTATAAAAAGGATTATAGAAATTATTGAAAAATAGTTTTAAATTCTGTGAATTAAATATAATAAAATGGTTTCAGTTATTAAAGTTACCATTTTAAAAAATTATGGAGAAAAACTAACAGTGAAAAATAATAAAATTATATTAAAAAAAGGATGAAAATTTTTTATTAAGGTATTAAGGTAAGATTATTACCTAGGAAAGGATGGGAATTTTTTAAATTAATTTATTTAATATTTAATAATACAAATGTGGATTAAGATTATTAATTGAGAATTGTTTAAAATTTAAAAAAGAGAGAGTTTAAAAATTTTTTAAAATTTTCTTATATTGCATACTATTAAAGTTAATAATAAATATTATTATAATATAACAATATAATTATAATATATCGTATTATATAATTGTATAATATTAAAAAATCTTTTTAATTCTAAACTAATTATTATTAATTATAAAAATATATTTGAATTTTTGCTGTCAAAAATAAAATTATCATCATCATTATTATTATTATTATTAACATGTAACACAGATGAATCATTTTAATTAATGAAAAAAAAAAATTGTATAGTTTTATAAATTGAATTAAAACTGTTAACAAGAAAAATCAATTTAAGAAAAAATTTTAAAATCAAGCATCTACGGTTCTTAAATATTAAGATTTTCCGAAACCAGATTAGTAAATGAAAAAATATTTTTTTGTTTACTGAGATTTCTGTTTTTGTAATAATGTTGCATACGTTTCCTGTTTTATGAAACCTCTTATTTTCTATTACATATTTTTTAAAATATGTCATCAGAACGATATATTTTCATTATCTGACTGGCACAGTAGTCATAACTGGATAAAGCAGAACGGAAGATTGTTAACAGACCATTATGTCTGCGATACATCTTAAAACAGTTCCGAGACTAACAGCAATGCAAACACTGTACTGTGTACAGATTTATTTTTTTTCTAGAGTAGAGTTTGCATGGAGTATATAATGAAAATTAGACACTTCTGACTCGAGTTTAGAAACTAATTGAAAACTGTAAATAATACTAATTTTAACTGGAATTTATTTTTCCAAGAAGAAAAAAAAAACATCTCTTTAGCTTTTCTTGCAATAATTTTGTATCAATCAAACTCACTTGTAAAAATGGAGTACGTTAAGACGGATTTGTTATTTGTATTTTTTAAAATACAAATAAGTTTCTGCCACTTGATTTATTGTATACAGTAACATAAAACTTAGTTGGTATATGATTAATGTCCATAACTAGAGTAAATAAACAATAAATTTTTTTTTCATCAGCCTAATCGAATTTATGTAGTCCCTATTTATCATAAGTATTTATTATTTTCATATCGTCAGTAACGACAAATGCTACAATAAATCAACATTAGTCACAACAAAATCAGACACGGTTTTATCTTCTTCATGTTAACCGGATATATATATATCTGTTTGTTTATAATTATATCAATTTTCTGTTATATATCTAACAAGTAAGTATTTGATCAACAGTGTCAACAGTAATAAGTGATGATTTAATAATGTTAACTGATACATTAGTTTTACTTATTTTCTATTAAGGTTTCTGCCGATTTGTCAAATGATCACGTTTTGCACACAAATCTCCATCCATTAATGTCGTTATTTCCCGAAACAATTTTTACGATAATGATTTGAATCGTAAAAATAAAGATGTAATCACGTTCCGACTCAAAAATATTACAGAACTTTTATTGTTTGCGAACCGTATATTTCTGATAGCATCTCATTTAATACGTCTATTATTATTTATATAGCTACAGTTATAATTGTTAAAGTAGTTCTAAACTTTTGTCTGAAGTTTCTCAGCCATTTGTGTTAATTTATCGATAATATGTTAAAACATTTGGAAAATTTGTAGGGCCAATTATATACATATATATCTTTCATTTTATAAGAATATTAACAATTTAAAAAAATATTTTTTTGTAGTTTAGTAGTTTTTAGTAGTTTTTTTTTTATTTTAGTAGTTTGTTTAGTAGTTTTTGTAATTTTTTTTGCAATTCTTACTTTTAGTTTTACTTTTTATTCTATTAGTTGTAATTGTTTTTGTAATTTTTTTTTTTTTGTTTTTTCGTTCTTTGTTTACTACAAAGAACAAAAAAATTGCTTATTTACAGTTTTCTTTATCATTTTTACTTTTTATATTATTCTTTGTTGTTCTTTTTAGTTTAATCTTTTTTGATGCTGACTTTTTGTAAATTTTTATTTTAATTATTGTTTGCCATTTTTTTTAAAATTTTACTTTTATTTTGTTACATTTTTATATATTTTTCTTAATTTATATTTCGCAGAACTTTTTTTTTTTAAAGAAAAACTAAATAACTTTTCATTTTCTTTTACAAAACACATTTATTTTCTACAGTTCTCTTTGTAATTTTTCAATTTTAATTTAAAAAGAAAAGTTTCTTTGTAGTTTACACAGTTTAAAAATTTATAAAATAAATATTGCAACATCAATCAGTTAAATTTAAAATACAAGTTAACATATTTATCTGTAAGATCTTATCTTTTTCTTCATTTTTTTTTCCCTAGACGAATATCATGAAAATATTAAATGCATAAAGTAACGCATATAGAAAATTTTCTGTCACCAAGGTTTATATCTTTATGATGATAAAATAGAAAGATGAATAAAATAAAAAGATGAGAAAGCTGATTTTACAGTTATAAGTAATTAAATAAGACAGATTTATGCGAAAATTGTTTTGAAATAGCGAAGAGAATACATTTATAATAAAAAAAATTTATTATAAAAATTCTTTTGCAATGTTCTGATAAATTTCTATTACATCGTAAATAAAATATATAAGTTTAAAAAAGTATATTTTTACATATATATTTAGGAAAACATCAATCGTGATAATTTTTTAAAAATCAAATTTTGTTGAATTTGATGCTCCTTGCATACGTAATTCTATATTTGTTCAGTTAGTATCTCTTACTGATAATGTTTTATTAGATGATAAAAATATATCCCAGGCTAATTCCTTATTAAACAAGCATTATAATTATCAGAAACTCGCAAATTAGTGATAAAAATTTACCTTTCCCGATAGGAAAACATTTCCAAACGGCAGTTGGTCCTAAATTGGAATATTGTCCCAGTGCCACTTCCAAGAAATACATTGGTTTTCCCACGAAAATTAATAGAAGTACGTATGGAAATAAAAACGCACCTGGAATATTCAGAAAAAAAAATACATAATTAGTTTTCATTTAGTTTTATTTTTATGATATACCAATATAATAAGAGTTTTTACCTCCTCCATTTTCGAAGGCTAAGTAAGGAAACCTCCAAACGTTTCCAATTCCAACCGATAATCCTATGCAAGACAAAATGAATTCTGCTTTACTTCCCCATACTTCACGTTTTGGAATTTCTTCTTGTTTTTTCTGAATTAAGGATAAAAGCGATTATATAAAAATATTTAAAACAATTTTTTATTATTGAAAATTATTATTATTATTTTTAAAACCTTCCAGTATCGATATCGTATCGTATCGACATCGAAACAATTTTCGATATCGATATGATACGCAATCGTACATATCGAATCTGAATTATATTCATGCAATGATATTAATTCAGGTTTTTTTTTATTCATATTTCTCCTGAATAATAAAATAAAAGTTATTTTTATAATATTTAAACGTAGTATATCAAAAATATAAATTCTGATATAACTACTTCATTCAGTAATTTCGCTTTTGTTTTACAGTAAAAAAAAAAGGTTTAAATTATTATTTTATAGTAGAATTTTAGAATTTAATGTCTTTAATCAATTATTAACGTTAAAAAACTGTACTAAAGTTTTTGAAAACGATAAAATTGCAAAATTTAAATTAACAAAACAGTGTTCAACAAATATAGGTTAAGAGAAAGAACGACGTTGTAGACATCAATTAAGAAATATTTATTACGAAAATAAATTATAAAACTCACATATAATAAATTACTCTACTTCAAGTTACTGTTTTTTTTATTATTTAATTATATATTAATAAACGCATTAACTGCAAATCAAGTTGTCATTTTTACAACTTTCGATGAAGTTTACTGTTCAGAATTATGGATAAGTCATCCAGAAAATGTTATGTACGAGTAGAGTTTCAACGGTAGAAATATTCTACATTTCAGAAAGATGACTTTTGGTTTTATTTTTTAATTTTTTAAATAATATAAAAAGGCATGACGAAAATTGATATTTTGCATGAATAAAAAAAATCTTTGGCATATACTCTGGAGCGAAGTTCGTTATTATAAATAAATGTATTAGTTAAAAGGAAAATTGTAATACAATCTTCAAGATAAACAAAGTTTAAAAAGATTTCCTTTGTTTACCGGTGATTTAGGTCGAAAGAAACATAATGTAATTTCTTTGGTATCGAATAACAAACATGTTAGATAATGATCAAATTGATTTTTCGAAATTTTAGATATAATCATCAAAACTTTAAATAAATTTAAGCAAAAATTATAGAAAATTTTGACACGAAATTTCGAGTATATAAACGTTTAAAATTCTATTTTAATAAAAAAAAAAAAATTATTTTCTATACGTTGAATATAATCTGATTTATTGTTCTTATAAATTTATATATTTGTGAATAATATGAGAACAGTTGGAATATACAGTAAAATGTTTTATTGTTTTAATTAGCACTTTATCAAGAATTTTTTTTTCTGACTGCTAATCAAGATAAAACTTAAACCCATAATTGAATGTTTTATCATCAACTTTTGTTTGCCTATTTTCACAATTTTTTTAAAAACAATTTCGTTACGTATAGCCGTTACACGATTAGATAAAATAGTAAAATTTTCCATGCTTAAAATACTTGATATCATTTTTGCTGTCATAAAAAAAAGATGATAATTCTTGATAATTTTTATGAAGTTTTTGGTTTTAATTAGAAAACTCTTCAAGTTGGATCGCTCTGTACGAGGTTACGCAATGAGACTGGAAACAGGTAGAACTCACCTTTACTCAATTTTACTGAGACATCTATTCAATTTTATTAAAAAATTATCAGTAAACCAGAATCCATTCTCTCCAAATCACTTTTACAATTGAAACGTTTTTCATCAAAGTCAAAGTCAGCAAAATTCAATTGGTATGTTTCAACAGACAGGATGCTCCATTTTTTGGATTTTCTTTAGACCATCTAACTTCCTCAAAGACAGAATGGCAATCTCTTGTAAACTCCATCCTAATTAAGGCCACTGAATATTCTAAATGGGAAGATATTACTGCTCTACAAAATTCGAAATTTCATCCCTGGTACCCAAATATCTTAATACCCGACTCTATTCAATAGTACCTCTTAAGTAATGTTGGTTATACCCAAAAGCACCTAATCATGCAACTTCGCCTCAATAAATATTTCATCAAGTTCCATTCCAAAATATTATATATCTACGAAGATTACAACTGCCCTTTTTGTCACCAAGCACAGTCTAATCTCTTCCACTACTTTGTTGAATGTCAAAAATTGCTTAATATCCGAAGTAAGTTTAATATTAACTTTTCAAACAAGCTCTGTATTGAAAACTTCCCACTTCAATTACAAGAACTCTCCAAAACTAGTATTTATAATATCTCCAATTTTATTCAATCAGTGTTTAATCTGTTTTGATAGCTAACTGCTAAGGTGTATTATCAATGTAATATCATTAATGCAATTTATCAAATTGCCTACTGGAACACATTATGTATTTAATCGCCCAGATCTTCTGTAAATCTATACTTATGTATTTTTTATGTATTTTTTCATTTTTTATTTTTTCTTTCCCAATTTTGTACTCCCTCTCTTCCACAGGGAATTTCGCTAATGGTTTAATAAAACTTTATTATTATTATTATTATTATATACAAAGTTTTTATGAATTAAATATGTTTATACGATATTTTATATAATAAATGTCGTATAAGCGATTTCCAAATTGTTTTGTTTCTATATTATTTGATTCGTAAAAATGATTCGTTTATATCATTTTGTATATTATGCTATAAATAAATCAAATATTCTTGTTATATAAGAGATCAAAAAATGTATTCAAAATTATAGAGTATTATCATAAATATATAATTTTTTATCAATAATTGTATAGTTTTAATAAAAAATTTTCTTAGTAAAAGACTCAATAATATTTGCAAATTCTTCAATTTAGTAATAATTTTATTCGTGTTCTAATATGTATTTAAAAATCATAATACTAACAAATTTAATATTATTGATGAAATCTTAACTTTGTTAGAGCTATAATTAACGTTTCAATTCCCGAACGTTTAAATCCACTTGAGCACAATTTGAGCAGCCATTCCTGTCCACGTTCCGTTTTTCTGTAGTATTCGAAAGGCGCTTGGCATGGATTGTGTTAATTAATTTGTACTTGAAAATAAATAAAATGTTCTAAGTATAAAATCTTATTCAAGATGGGTATAATTACAGAAAAGGCTATCATGTTAATAGTATAATTTTCGTTTATATCATTAACCGAGTTGTTTTCTGAAGTTAGATAGTTTGATTAAATCGCCATATCCTCATGGGATATGACTTATTCGGCAGTAGCAATTTGTAGAGCCAACCTAGGCTGGACAGCCTCCACCGTGGGATCCAGGAAGATTGAAAAATGGGATTCACCCGGCTGGGCCAGGATCTTTCCTAAAAACCTAACAGTGTGGAATCAAATCTGAACCCAGTCGAAGGAGATAAGCGAACATTTTCGCATGCACCCATATAACCAACTTCTTTTCCGAGAAAATGCCTAAACTGAAATAGCAGAAATATGAAAAACAAGCAACCAGAAATAAATATGATCAAATAGCAAACAATATAAACATATAATCTGCCGGTTATTTCAAGTGGAGGAGCACTGCTTATCTTCCCGAAATTAAAAATTCATTTTCCGAATCCCATATTTCCAAGTTTTTATCAAGTTAATAGTGAGCGTGGATGGTTGAAACCAATCCTTCATTTGAAGATTGATTCCATCAGCCGTATGGACAATGGTGTTAGCATATAACTCCCCCTTTTTATACATAATAGGCAAGCGGTGTAAATCCACGATAAAAAAAAACATTTATATATATATATATATATATATACATATGCTTTTATATCGTGAATTTATCTTTATATATATATAATGAAAAGAATAATCAAGTAATCATTAGATTACTTTTGAAAATCAATCTAAAATCAGAATGCCATCGGAAACATAGAAAAGCCAAATAGCCTATATATCATATTATGAGAATTAATAAATTATACATATCCGTATTTAAATTAATTTATCATATTTTATGTTTTTAAAGGATTTGGAATTGTGTTAAGTCAGTAAGGTAACGGTAACGACTCATTCCAAATAAAAAATAATACATGCAAAATTAAGTGAATTTTCATGTAAATAAAAAGAACGATTATCTGTTAAAAATTCTTATAAACATTTATTGCGTGATCGAAATTAAAACTCGATAGCGATTAAATCTTTATATTGGAAACCATATAGTAGAACCATGGTTTATGTTTACTGCAGTTAAGTCTCGTTTAAATGAAGTATGGTTCATTTCGGTCTATTTTTTTTTTAATTTTTGTCAAAAAATTCTATTGTATCATTGTATTGTATTATTTTAAAAGTTTAGATTTTATTAAAAGAATTAATTGAACATGGACTAAACTACAGTTCACTTTTAAATTAAGCATTAAAGATATTATTTTTAAAAAAGCAGTTAACTTTAGACTAGTTATAAGGTAGTTATAATTAGTCTAAAGTTGTTTTAAGGTAATTATATCTGTCATTAAATGCATTACTAAAAAGTGCCAATATTAAAGATTTCTAAAATAAAAGAAATACCTGAAATCTAATTTATCCTGAAGTATTTTGAAGATTTCATGTTGAAAACATTTGATTATTTTTTCTCCGTTGTCGTCAAGTTGCATAAAATGAGGATTCTGATTGATCAATATATTTCAATTACTACATGTTCAGCAACCCAGAAAAGTAGAAAAAAGTATCCATCAAAATAATACATTACGTTTATTCCGGCGATCCTCCAAATGTAGCTTTCATTCTTTTCTCCTGAAAGGGTTTCGGATATAATATCATTAAAACAGTTAAGGCCGAATCGGAAGGTAAAAGCAAAAGTAACGGAACATGTTCTGTTCCTTTTCTTTTAAATATCTACACATAGTACATAGTTGAACCTTGTATTGAATGGAACGAAGAAAGAATGCTCATGCTCTTTGTCAACTCTTGTTTGAGATATGCCGGATATCTCCTATCGATAGCATGGGCTTTAGCCACATATAGGATAAAAGTTTAACGAAGAAAGTATAAATTATATTTTTTAAAATAAATTCAGAGAAAATAATGTTTGGAGAATATTTTAAACTTATACAGAAAATCGGGAATAGTGATCCCAAATGCTTTTTCGATATTTCATTATATTTTATTATAAGAGATTATAATACACTTTAAAATAATCTGGGTTGATATAATAGTATTTATTATAATTAAGGATGTCGTATCGAATTGGATAATATAAGAATAGATTTATGGGATACCAACCAAGAAAAAGTAGAAACGCTGTTAACTTTTCCGATTGAGATAGAAGGAACACCGCGCAGAAGAAAACTTTGGCATTCCTTTCCTTTACCGTTCCGTTCAACTATGATTCGACCTTTATATCTGTAACAATTTGAAACATACCATATACAGACTCAAGAATATCGAAAACGGAATTAAATATCTTACAATTTTTTAAACTCTCTTATAAGATCTAAGAGAGTTTAAAAAATTAAATCATAACATTATTTAATTAAAATTTAAATAAGTTAATATAAGCCTCTCTTAAAAGAAAATCAGAAGAGAATTTATTTTGCAACTAAGCTTTATTTGACTAATAGGTTGAAGATTGATTTCTACAATGTAATATATATTTTTCTTAGTATGTTACTATATATATATATATATAATTAAGATAAATTATCGAGAAAACAACAAAAAAAAATTTCCTAACTAACGGTATTAGGCTGTTCATCTTTTAGTTATTTTCTGCGGACAATGATTCTTAGAAAATCGCTTAAAAATAAATTGTAATTATAAATTTACTTTACCTTGAATGATACGAAGAAACATAACGCCAATCATAATATAACCTATTCGTTCAAACATTTTTTCCTGTTTGAGATAAATCAAAAACGTGAGATAAATACAAAATCAATATGTTTCACCAGTTTGGCAAATAGAAATACAGGTTTCTCCCACTTTACCAAGTGAAGCGTTGCTATGAAACATTTCGTCAGCTGAAATTCGTAAAGGGAAAACACAATTATTATAAATTTTTATCGGAAAAATTTTCGAACATTAATAGAAACAAAAACTAATCTATCAAATCGTACCAAATAACAGATAAATCCAAAAATAACATTAATATATAATAAAAGCAGAAATATGATAAATTCGTTTCATATACGAAAGATAAATCATGTTTGCACACTGTAATTTCAGTTATAGTGTTAGTTGTGTTTTCAAATAAGCATCTATCTCACTTGACAAACACTTTGTCTAGTGAAAGTGACTTTTTACGACCATCACGTTCTAATCAATACTGTCAGCCTA
>WUQG02415328.1:0-15787 GCA_011317285.2 Androctonus mauritanicus | reverse complement strand
ATGTATACCACTGCCTGGTTAGTGATATCAACACTTAAAAAAAAAAAAAAAAACAGCTAGTACTAAGACCAGCGTGAAAAAAAATTCTAGAAAAATTCTAGAAGTTCCCCTAAACAATATACTAGAAGGCAATACTTTAAAATAATACTTTAAAAAAAACAATACTTAAAAAAAACAGCTGGTACTAAGACCAGCGTGAAAAAAAAAATTCTAGAAAAATTCTAGAAGTTCCCCTAAACAATATACTAGAAGGCAATACTTTAAAAAAACAATACTTAAAAAAAAAAAAACAGCTGGTACTAAGACCAGTATGAAAAAAAGAAATTCTAGAAAAATTCTAGAAATTCTAAACAATATACTAGAAGGCGTTAGCGACTACGGTAGTACAAATGTGATCCATAGTCTGTTAGAAGCAATTTTTTTTTTTGGTGGTAGATATTTATACCACTGCCTGTTTAAGGATTAAATAATTAAAATTTATTTTCTAAAAGCGAATTTAATATAAAATATATTAAAAAAAGATTTTTCAAAAAGTAATTTTGATTTTGTTAACATTTAATTAGAAATTTTTTTTTTTACTAGTTATTACTTTAACATTAATATAATGAGAAAGTAAAGAGAGAAGGATCTAAATTTTTTTTTTATTGATATATGTAGAATCTAAGACTTGTATATGTATAATATGTTAAAGAAAGAAAGAAAAAAACAGTTCTTTTTATATAAGTCTCTAGTTAATTTTCAAATCATTTTCGTCAAATTATTTAAGCTCTTTCTAAGCCATTAACTAAGTGGTAATAAAAATCGATGCTTCTTCTTATACTTTTTTTTTTTTTGTTTTTTATCGATTTATTTTTCTGTAGATAAAAATAAATGAGATCACGTTTTCGCATCAAGAAAAAAAAAAAAAAAGAACGTATCATCCTAGGATTTACAGGTAAAAATCTGCAAATTAGCAAACAGATTGATATCCTTTAAAACTACGAATGCAGAAAGATCCGGTAATGATCTGTTAAGGTTACAGAAACGATTCTCTGCTGATTTATTTAACACGTCGAATTGCACCTTTCGAAATTTTCTACATCAGTTTTTTCGGTATTAAATAACTTAAACACGAGGATAAATATCGTTTTAACACGGAAAATATGCAATATTTTTTTTATTATTATAAGTCCCTCGACAAAAATTAGAAGAAAATTCTTACGGTGGTGCGATTTGATTGGACGATTTTTGAATTGGTGCCATTAAACATTTTCCTATGACGTTAGTCAATTACGTCACACTTTAAATCTAAAAGTTGAAAATGGCGAATGTCACAATAAATCGTTTAATTACTTCTGAATATTTTTAAAAAACTTGGCACACACCTTAAATTTTACTTCCGTTCTAAATTTTTTTTTTAAATAATCTAATGCGATTTTTAAGATAATTATGATAAATTAGCATTTGTGTGTGTATGTTTTATATACGTACTCGCGTTTCGGTTTTTAAAGAAAATTTTTGAGTTTGATCCAAAATATTACAAAATTTCTTTTTTTCATTAAGTGTACTAATTAAAGTTTGGTCATCGGAAGGTTGTTTTTCCTGTAGAAACGAGATACACCAGCTACATTTAAGTATAGGAAGGATGCCAAAGACATTCTGTTGTGGGTGGAACGTGTTTGGAAGTGCAAGGTGTCCGCAAATAGATTCTCTCCCATGTACAGTGTGCTGTGTAAAGCAGGTAAGGAACGTGAAGATGGAAAAAAATAAAAAAATAAAAGTTTTTAGTGATACAAAAATCGTTCCAGTGTTTAAAATTTCTATTTTTTTTTAATACAATCGCTTTGGTTCGCATTTAAACAAAACAAAAAAAGTTGCACACGAATTTTTAAAGAAATTGATGGAAAAAACAACAAAAAAAAATCCATAATCAATTATTCTTTTAAAAACTCAAAAGTTTAAAAAATAACGAGAGAAAATACGAGAAAAATATTCGATGATTTAAAACCTTCATATTCTTGTCGCAATACTGTGTGCAATGTAAAATTTAAAATAAAATTTTTATTGACATCCAAGCCATAGAAAAAGAATAAAAAAAAAAAAAAGGACGGAATTCGGACGAATAATTTCCATTTATATATATATAATATAATTTTATAATTTTAAAAAAATTGTTTAGAAATAAAAAAAAAATTAATAAATTTTTTCAATATCAGACATTCATTAAAATTAAAAAAAAAAAAATAATAATAATATCATCTTTAAAAAAAATCAAACTGATTATGCAATTTTTTTAGTTTCAAAATATATTCAATAAACGATATTAAACATTGAACAAAATTAAATTTAAATTATACTAAATTATTATTATTAATTTAAGTGATTTAAGATATAGAAAAACGAAGAACTACTTTTTATTATTATTAAAATGGCGTAAAAATTATATTTTTGTAATTATATATATATCATTTTTATAGGAAAACATATCGAGCATTTATAAGAGTTTTAATTGACTTTAACCCAAAAAAAAAATTAAAATAAAAATACGTCTCGGAATAATTATAATGAGGTATTCAGTTATTAATAAAATTTAATTGCAGACTCTTTTAATCGATAATGTTCTCTGGAGATACAAATTGTTGTTAATAATAATGAATCCGGAAACAACAGAATTGCCTAGACTGTTATTCATTTCCTATAAAGAGAGGGCGCATTGATAAAATATCGGAGATATTAATCAAAATGTTAACTTATTATTATTATTTTTCAAAATTTTTCTTTAGTTAATTTTAATAATTTAAGAAAAATACTGTATTTTTTAATAAAATATATATTAAAAAAATATATATTTACCGATCGAATATAGATGGAGTTAAAATCGATCGATATTAATTTAATTAATTCTAATTAAAACTAATAAATATTTAATTATTAACATTATTATTATTATTATTAATATTGGAGAATAAGAAAAAAATAATAATCTGGGAATATCATTCCGATACAAAAAGCACTTCAGAAAAGAAGGAAAGTAAACTGAATTCTCTCTCAGCATCGCACTTGACGAGAGGTGTCAGTTTCCAAATAACGGGCGTTACTATGACAACAGGAAAGATCCATTAGAATTGAAGAGAGGGAAAGTTAAACTTAGGGATGGGTAAATGAAATCTTTAAAATTTAAAGAAAATTCGTAATAACCGTAATTTCGAGTTTGTATCTCAAAGATTGCCGAATTGAGAATTTTAGTAGCATATGTCTCCGCTAGAGGTCGTGACATTTTATTCGGAATTTTCCAATAAATGCGAAAAAATGCACATTTAAAAAGAAAAAAAAAAGATTGGAAAAAATGAGCAAAAATATCGTATTGTATCGAAAAATGAACAAAAAAAATATATATAATTTTGAGTACAGATTATGTTCGGTTTTAGTTGATAAATAATTCGCGAAATTTCTCTAATGAGCAAAAAATAATATGGTAACCATTTAAATAAATGTTTAATAAGAAAGAAGAAAAAATAAGTCACGAATCCTCGCCCAAAATACGCAGTCTCTCGATTCTGTTAAGGACAAATGAAGAAATTGATCGATCGCTCAGTTCTGACGTCATTAGCAGGCTGCTAGTGGACCAGCGTCATACCACGTGGTAGGACAGTGCGGTCAGATCAGTAGGAGAGGGTAGAGGTCATACCGTGGGCCAAAGCATTGGTAACCACCTGACCTTTGACCTTTCTCTTCCGTTATCGCTAGGTGGCGCTGTGTCGGTGACCTAGATTTGAAAACGAGCGACATGACAGGCTCCAGGTTGTGAGCCGACTGGTAATAAAGAGTCAACTGGAATGGTGGATTGGGTGTAGTATATTACACAGCAATGATACCATACGCTACATGTATGTGTCCGGGAAGGAGATACAGAAGCTGGACTGTCGTTGGCCCTGGTTCTCAGGTAAGCATCACTTACGTTATAGGAACATTTGGAATGATAACAAGGACGTTGCTAACGCAAAAAATAACGTTATCTCGTTTTGTAGTTGTTCCAAAAAACATTCAGTTATATTTTGGTTAGTTTGCTTCTTATATCTAGTAAATAATGTCAGAGATGATATTTATATAAGCCGAATTCTATTTTTAAAATATTCTAACATTGTATATATATATATTTTTTTTCTTTTGATTAACAAATTTAATTATTAAATTTATAAAATTTTATATTTTTTAATTCCATTTATTATTTATCTAGTTTTATATTATTCAGTACAGTATTTATTATGCACCGATTGCTTTTATTTTTTAACGTTTCGCTGCTCTTCTTTCCTAGCTAGAAAAGGAAAAAAAAAAAAAAGAATTTTCTTTAAAATTAAATAAATTTTTATTAATTAAAATTCTTACATTTAAATTCGTGTAAGGAGAGATTCGATAAGATAGATGATCTCTTCAAAATATGTCGAATATCTGCATTATGGAGAGGGGGAAAAAAAACGTTCATAACAGATATCTATCCCACTATTTTGTCATATTCCATCTTTCTGTCAAATTCTTCTGTCACTGATGATGACAGATGTAAGTGAAAATCATGGGGTGGATACTTCAGACAAAACTAGTATCAAAAATAAAGATTTTCCACCTCAAACAACAACAAATTCGGGTTATAAATTCGTCAAAATATCCGAATGTGTATTATTTATTCTTTCCATTAACATTCGATTGACAATTTCAGTTCAAATTATAACTAAATGGGGGATTTATCTACTAGAATAAAGTAAACTTTGAACACTTGAGTATCTTTAAAAGAGATTATAAACAATGACGCAATAATGCTGTCAAGAAAACTAACCCATTTAAACCGATAGATAATTCAGCGAGAACTTATTAATTAGATTGATTTGCAAATATTGCACGTTATCTGCTTCTATACGAAGTGTTAATTCTATTATATAATTCTATCTAAATTTGTAAATATATAAGCTTATATATATTCATAATTTATGAATTACTCTGTAACAAAGAGTGAATTATTTTATAAAATTTTTCGTTTATAGTTGGAAACGTTAGCAAAAGAATTCTTTCTTAACTCTTTAATTATTTATTATTCGATATATAAAAATATGTAATAAACTGTTAACGAGTTATAAAACGGGTTCACGTAGAGATTTATTCCATATCTCACAACGAAGCCATAATTTGGATGACCCGATAATTTTGTGACAAAATAGAACATTTGAAACATTATATGCAAGCTTAATATTCGGTCTTAATTTATATATATATGTTGAAAAATATATATATATTTTTTTCTTTAATTTATAGCTAAAAATATGTCAACTTTTATTGGATAAACACCACGAGTAGGATGCATCTCAAAACGAACAAATTGAAAAAGCGTGTTCCTGATGTGTGTTAATAAATTAACAAGAACGTATTACTTTTATAAGTTTTATACAGGCTATCTATATATTATTAATATTGACTAGAATAAATTTCTTTAAATAGTAATGCATTACATTATTATCCTCTTTGCAGAGTACTCTCTCTCTCTCTCTCTCTCTTGTTTACACTTCTGATAAAATCATCATTACATCAAAGTTATTATCCTCACAAAAATATAGACTATTCTAAAAAGTAAAAAATTTAAAATATTTATTTTCTCAATATATCATAATGCTATAAATATTACGCATATAAATTTTTTAAAATTAATAAAAGAATATATAGATCTGGATAGAAGCCAATGTTAGTAAAATTAGTTCTGGATGGGAGGAGGGTGAAAGAATTTTTTTTTTTTTTTAAGAAGCAACATTTCGCTGCATATGTTTCAGATAAATTCATTTATACGTTAAAATTTTTAACCGAAAAATTTATCTAAGAAAGAATACAACACAAAAAATAATAATAATAAAACATTAAGTATAAATTCGGTTTAATAGGAAATCATTATAGATTTCCGGAGAGATTATATCAGACAGTCATTTGTTCATCCAGCGTGAAAAAAAGGATTTTTAACAGACGATAGAACTAATCATTAAATGAATCCAATTTTAAAACTTCTCCGATAGATAATTTATTTAGTAAATGCGATAAGGCTATCGGTAAAATCTAAAAAAAAAAAAAAAAAAATATGCTTTTAAGCGATGTCGTCCTTAATTGTCGTTTTTACCTCGCATCGTTTCGACATATCAACCCAAATCTTTAATTTTATGCCGTTTAAATCTCTTTCTCTTCACTGACGTCATTGTTAGAATGAATGGTGACCTGTAGGCCTACATGTGACATAATGAACCATGTGACATTAATGCCCTATTTGCAGCGTAGCGAGGACATAACATTCTGAGAACACAATGGGCATTATATTGTGTCATCCTCTCTCGTTTATAGGACGATCTAAGTGTATATATATATTATAGGTCTACGATAAGAATCTTGATGTTTCCGAGTAGACAGATAAAAATGCTTATTTATTGGCATTACGTTTTGAATGAAAATTATCTCGAAATTTAAATAATTTTCGCCACCTAAACTCTAATTTTATTCAAATATTTTAGAGAATATCTTTCTGAAAAAATAACGAAATTACAACCGAGATTTTTGTCAATCGATAATGGCTATTCTCCAGACTGTCAGACATGTTGATTTAAGAGTGAAGAAGGACGAATGTGTTAAATTAATAAAAATCTAAGTCGGTTATATATATATATTGTGAATATAACTGAAGGAACACTCTATGGTAGAGCTGAAATAATCAGAATTCTGTTGTTGAAGGGAGGAAGGTAGGAAAATCAAACATTTTGAGAGGACATATGTTACTTCGACTGTCGGTTTTAACAAATATCGTCGTCTCGTTTGAACCGATCACGAAAATAATTCTAGGGAAATCAGGGATAGGGAAATAATTCTAGGGATTCTAGGGAAATCAAGGATAGGGAAATAATTCTAGGAAAATCAGAGATAGGGAAATAATTCTAAGGATTCTAGGAATAGGGAAATAATTCTAGGGAAATCAAGGATAGGGAAATAATTCTAGGGAATAATTCTACAGAATCGAAGTAAATGAATTTGATGTTTAAAAAAACAGGAAAGAGAAGAAGATTTTTCATCAGATTTCAAAATGAAACACAGTAGACGGTTATTAAAAAGACAAACTTTTTTATCATTAGATAATTTTGGCAGCATTAGGGGAAAAAAAATCTGTCAATTCTAAATAATTTCTCAATTTTCTTAATTATTATAATGCTATATTTGAATTCTGATTAATCAAATACTGCACAGTGAATTTAAAAAAATAATCCACTTAAAATTTCATTTAAATGTTAAAGTTCTTAATAAAATAAATATATACTTAAAAAAAAAAAGAAAGAAAGAAATAGCTAATATACATTTATTAACCAATAGGAAGAAAGTAAATATTTGTTAATGGTAATTATATGTGACGTCGAGAAAAGGATATGTCACGTGAACCTATTAACCAATCATCGTTAAATAAATATTAGCAGACGATATTAGTTTTTACACGTGATGAGTAATCTTAGTCGTAATTGGTTGATTTTTGCATCGACCAATCCGATGAAGCAGAATAAGTAGATAGTAGAATATTTTGAAATGTCGTCTGCCCGAAATATTTTTTTATGTTACTTTTATTTAAATTATATAAATTGGAAAATAAATGGTGAGTATTAACATATATTATTTCGGTTAAAATGATCCAAACGGAGATAATAATTAAAATATCGATCAGAATAGTAGACGGAGACATTAAAATGAACTGTTCTAACAGTTTTAGATACATTCAAATACTGACATTACTGATAGTCATTAATCATTTGTTGTATATTATATCACAGGACAAGTTTGTAGCGTTTTAATAAGTAAAAAGATACAACACGAAGAGAAAAATAAAGGTAAAAATATAAAAAGTTTTATTAGGCTTAAATTATAATAAAGTGTTCGATTAATTTAAACGTATTTTTAAATGAGACATATACGAACAAATTCAGGTATGTTTAATTTAGAAATGTTTGGAATTTGAACGAACATCGGTAATATTGCTTACTATAACCTTAGAAAGAGAAAGAAAGAAAAAAAAAAAAAAATGTAATTAAATGTTCTTCTCCTTCATAGAATGACTTATCATGTTAGCTTGCCATGCAGCGACTTCTTTCAATTCTCTGGAGAATTAGATATTCTTTTTTTTTTTTTTCCTAGTGTACCGTATTTGAGTAAGTTGAGTTGTATAAGCTATTCATCTCATTACAGAAATCTATTTGGTCTGTGTAATCGACTTTACCATTTTGGTAGACCGAATCTGCCCATGGTATATGAAAATATTGAAATGCTCCTTGAAAAATTTTTTTTTATATTAATAGGGCGTTTTATACTAAAAGTAAAAATTACATTATCATAAATTTATGGATTGCTTTTTTTTTCGACCGATTCCGTACATGGTTCATGTTTAATTCTAATAAAATTTATAGCTAAATTTATTCTATAGTTTTTTATATATATCCTGTTTCGTTTTCATTTTGTCAGTCATGCCAAAAGATCAATTTTAAAGAAAGAAAATCAATCAAATATTCATTTGCATTTATTTATTTATTTTTTCGTATATAGAATAAATAAAACTGTTAACTATTATAAAATTTGATCAAAACGAAAGTTTTCATATCTCGATTAGTTTATCTTCTCCATTTCCAAAGAATATTTTTATTTTATAAAAATTTAAATTATGAGACGGTCGAGTATGAATTCCATTATCCATTATTTCGATTTAACATTTTCTGTTACGAATTTTATAGAATATATTTTTAGAATTTATTTATCTTTATTTTTTTGGTTATTTTTTAAGGTTTTTTTATAAACAATAAATGCTATTTTATATCAATTCGCGAGCGAAGTATTACCGCAGTTTAGTATTTTAAAATGGGAAAACCACTCCAACATATCACATTAGAAGCTTTAGAATCAGTTTTTTTTTTCTTGGAACACTTTATTCTTTTTAAGAAGTATTGCTTCTTATTTTGAGTTTATCGATAATAGCTTCTTATCTTGATTTTATCTTTCGATGAATTGATTCTCATGATGCTGTTAAGGCAAAACATTTTATTATAGTTTATCGAGATTGTGTCCACAAATCTTCCGTTGCTTGTCTACTTTTTTCTTTTTTTTTTCCTTAGAATGTTCTCCTCTTTTCATCGAAGCAATCATTCTTCTATCTCTTATAAGAAATTCTTGTTTTTTTTTTAAACACATTATTTACGGATGTATAATTGTAAAGATCACTTATGATCTTCCTGAGATTTAAATTTCCCCATTTCATAAACAAGCCTGTCCTTTAACCATTTCGAAAACATCGCAACTTACACGATAACGAATAAAAGACGCTATTGATTACTACTGTCTGTAAGATGATAAGAACTAGAGTGGAGGATGGAAGAAGTTTGCTGTTCTGAAGACTAATTTTCAAAAACATAATTGCATTGTTACAAGAAATAACGTTCTTTTATACTCTCCTAAATTATAAATTTAAGTTTAGATAAGAAAAATTTAAACGTTTTTTTTTATTATTCTTTTTTTATTGACTAAATTAATCAGTTTATAAGAAAACAGAGATTACTTATTCTGTTTCGATTACTTTACTTAAAGATAAAATAAAATTCTAACAGATCGTATTGTAAAATATAATAGAATAACATTTCTGAAGGAAAAATATTTCTATGGATTAAACTTACCGACTCAGCATAAACAGCTTATATCCAAAGAAAAAAAAAGTCCGAATTTTCAAATAATATTTTATAAAAAAATATATTAATTTCATAAAAACTTTTATAAAACTTTTTATATAAATCTAAACTCCATTTTTAAATTATTAATTCATTTAACTTAATATTAGTTTTTGAGAGAGAGGAAAAAATATATATGTACAGTATATATATATATATATATAAACTTTCTTACAGAATGGTTTTATTTATATAGAAATTAAATACGGATAGCAGTCATTTTCGAAAGAAAATAAGGAAAATATATATATCTATGATAAATTTGGTGTATAAAAAAGAAAACTCCATTCATTCGGTTTCGGGACACCAAACATACCAAGTGGGAACTCTTCGTACTCGATTAAAGAGAATCATTGATCTCACTTATACACTATCCTACTTTTTATTTTCATCTTGTTTCGCTTAAGTGTTCTGCTGTGTTGCAACATTCATTAAGTTAATGACAGATCGAGAATGGTGTGAATAACATTTTGTTACTTCGTTAACGAAAAATTTCAAATCATTTTGAAATCATTAGTCGTCCATCATATCGTGTGATTAACGTATTCAAGAAAAACCGTTTAATTTATATCTCCAGTCCAAAAAAAAAAAAAAAAAATTGATTAAAAAGTCTCTTTTATGCCTGAATTACAGTATTTTATTCTCTTCATTTCATATAGAGTATAATTATGTTTTAAAAATTTTAACTAAAATATAAATTCCTTTAATTATGAAAAATTAAGATTTATAAATTGATTAAGTCTAAAAGCAGAAATGCTTAATATAGTTGGAACAAATTCAAATTAACTGTTTCGTAATTTGAATTTGAACAAATTCAAATTAACTGGTATTCATTCAGTCATAGTTATATTTTTAATAACTATTATAGACGTTTTTAATAATGAAGTCTCTTTTCACAAGCAAAATTTCCCAAAAAAAATCAGAATAATTTTAGAATCTAGTTTTATAAATCTGATTTATAACCTGATACTGTATATTTTATTAGCTTTCAATATCGTTTATAATAATTCAGTTACAAATAAAAAAAAACTGATTAAAGAAATAAAAAATACTCGTTTGCTATTTCTTTAATCTATAATCAATCAAATGATGATATTTTGAAATATTATCTATCAATAGGGATATGACATAGCTACCATATGTTACAATTCTGTTACTTGTTTCCATCAGCCTTACTTATGGTTTGTCAGTTCTTGAGATTAATTGCAACTTCTCTTCAAATGAAATAGCATCTTGATTAAAGAAAAAGATGGAATTTGTTTATTGTTTATTTTTAAATTTTATTTAAAATAATATATATATTTTTTTCTGATAAGCAGTTCAATTTTCATTTTATAGAAAGAATGTAATATTATTTTTAAATGAACAGATGAAATATAAAATTGATACAATAATTTAATGTTTTCATAAATCTCTTAAAAGAAAAATATTCTAAATTAACCCATTTTTCTTATTTTAGAAAAATCAAAGCAACACAAAATTCCAATCTTGAAAAAAATGTCGTTTTTTAAACTCATAACGTGTGGCTTATTAAATTTCTTAACTTTTAATTCAAAGTTAATTTAATTTCGTAAATTTAAAATTAATCTCAAATATTACAAATACTAAAATAAAATAAAATAAATTAATCGCATTCTTTTTAAACTTGCCATTGTTTTGGATGACTAAAAGTGTGAGATCAAAGCCACTTTCAATAGTATCCCCCTTTGCTAAATTACACAAAAATCTAACGAATAGTTCAAAAATATTAAAGACAAACTTCGGAAGTTTGATTTTTAAATATTCAAAGATCAATAGCATAATCTTCCTGTTAAATTTCAGAAAAATTCCAACAATTAGTTCAAAACATATTAATTTTCAATTCAATAGGACTATATTGTTAGTTATGGCGTTTCAGTCTGAAGAGAGTTGCGATAAGTTTTATAAGTAAAGATGATGAAAAATATCTTAAACTAAATTATTTTTTTATATTTCCATAAATATTATAACAACCATTAATTTTATTACATATATTTTATTTTAAATTTCTATAAAATAAATATTTACACTTTATGTTCATCATATGTATATGTGTGTGTGTATATATACTGTATATTATATCTATCAAAAACTTAGAACGGGTGTAAGAATGCTAGGGATTAAATCGAGGATTCTTAAACGATTTGAAAAACTTTAATGGAAATGATGACTAGAATAAAACTAGTATATATTCTTACAAATATATTGGTAGCTTCCATTACAAATGTATTCATATAACGTTAGTTTGCTCCACTACATAATGCTAACTAACCTGGTTCGGGGTTATTTGACTTATGTAGCAGTGTAAGTTGATAATTTAATTTAGATAGATATCTAGAATCATAATCGTTTCTGATAGGTCTATTTCTAAGACTCATTCCCATTTATGGAAAAGTGTTAGTAAAAGTAACCCGGAAACCGAAAATTCTAAAATTTTCCGTATAGATAGTGAAGAAAGTATCCTGAATATGGAGTTGAACAAGTTTTAACTTTTCCGTAACGTGAATATAGAAGAAAAAGAATATTTTAAAACCAATAGCATACTGTTGAAAACGATGTTATGCGTGACTCATAAAATCATCGAATAGAGAGAGAAATTTAAATATGAAAGGCAAGAGGAAGATGAATCGGAAATTAACAAAATGTTCATCGAAAAAATTAGAAAGTATCCACAGTTATTTGACAAGACACACAGAGATTTTAAAGACATACCAATAAAAAAAACATCATGGGCAGTTGTGGACACTAAATTTGGAATTTCTGATAAGTAGATATCAAAATGTAATTAGGCTTTAACATACCGTATTTCGAAGTTTAACCAACATTGCCTATCTTATAAACGTAATCCTTTAATGATTGCCCTATTATATTCAAGAGAATTACGAGAACGATATAATCTTCATATTCAAAATCTATGTTTTCTTTTTTATTTCATATAATTTCTTATATAAAAAACACTGGAAAAGGAACAGAGACGAATATATTCTTTAATACGAATTAATTTAATACGACTTCACGCTCAAAATGGGAATATATAACTTACTCATTTTGTAAGTGTGACGTCAGAAGACAAATACCAATAACTGGCGTTTTTGAAATTTTTTCCGAATTAGATGGGAAAATATTGCATTTTATGGATGGAAACCATCCGAAAAAAGAAAAATATATATTTTGTATACATAATTATTTTCCATAAGTGAGAACGGATCTTCAGGACCCTCACGGTAATTTACTCGAGGAAAATTAAAAATGAAAACACAGTATTACCGCTTACAGAGACTACCTTAGCTAGTATCACAAATATTTCCTTTTCAGTGGATGTAAGTTTACCTATTTACTTATTTCCATGTAGAACGACTATCTTATCAGGCTTTTGGACAATGGTTATGCTATGTTCCAAATATCTGATGAGCTACATTCAGCGACTGTATTATGGGTTTCAAATTAAAAACTTTTCTATACTGATCTTGTTAAAGGAAGAGATTTTAGACTAACTGGTAGTTTGTGGGATTCTTCACGATAAACTTCTAATTTTTTTAATGAATGACGTATACCAATCCGAACTAGCCATTTTATATACAGTCCAACTAGGTGGAATTTAAAGATTTTTATATTTTCTTTAAAGTATTAGAATGCGAATTTCCTCAGTTACTTAGGTGTTAAGTCGTAATAGATGTCTGAAGCTCTCTTTAAATAATCCGATGATAATCTTTGATTTTCAGAGAAAACTTTTTGACCATTAAAAGTATCCAACTTGTTCTAGAATAACATTTTCTAAACTTTGTATGAAGAAACACTTCACAAATCCTGAAATTTTTATGAAACACCTTGGCTATTTTATAGTATAGGTAGATATTAATAATAAATAAATTAGGCAGGTAAGTATAAGAGTTAAGAAAACAAAACAAAAACATTTATTATCGAATTATAATTATGTAAAATAAAACACATGAAAATAATAAAATAAATTAGCGACTCTAATTTCAACTTGGCACAGCATTTAAAATCATATGAGGTTTATATTAATTTTCATAATATTTTATGGAACACTTATTGACCTTC
Source organism: Androctonus mauritanicus (assembly GCA_011317285.2). Taxonomy (NCBI): domain Eukaryota; kingdom Metazoa; phylum Arthropoda; class Arachnida; order Scorpiones; family Buthidae; genus Androctonus; species Androctonus mauritanicus. The sequence goes on along the minus strand of WUQG02415328.1, from coordinate 1,961 downwards.
CGCGGAACATAGTTTGGGAAATGCTGTTCTAGAATAATATTTTGAAAAGTTTATGAGTCTAAGTTTATGTTTCGCTTTTAAAACAGTGTGAGAGTGTTTTTTTTTTGGAATTAAGTCCTTAGCAGCACTATTAACGCTTCTACCTTCGTGTAAAACTATTTTGATTACGGTTATCAGAAGGTGTTGTTGCCTTTCTCAGATTTTTGTTTATAAGTCGCTATAACAATGACATAAGATGTAGGTTATAAAAATCTCAAATATAGAAAATAACTTTTAGCAAACAGTTTTATATACTGAGAATGAAAATACACATTAACATAGATAAAAGTGGATTAGATGATTAGTTAGTCGACTAACTCCACTTTCATCTAGCCAGCAAGCCCCGCTCGGATTTTTTGAAACATTTAAGCCCATCACATGGAATATTGAGCAGAAATACAAAGACATAATAAGATTAAATTATAATCAACTAAACACACTTTTACATAACACACACTAATATACTTAAAAGTAAGTGTAGTCGATTATAACAAAACAAAAACTGCAACAAAAATTATTATTCCTCATAGATTTCTTGAATTTTGATGTTCCTACTCGCACAGCGTGACAACGTCTGTCACGACAGTGGCTGTTCCACATTCACGAGAGCACCACACGCATTAACATCGACAAACTAATAACATACAGTACATTGTGAGATAAAGTAGTTATGCACCATTAGTCAACAAACTTCAGTCTCCCCTACTCCGTAGGCTACAAGTTTGCATATTAAATTTCACAATGAAACAGCATTTTAATTTAAAAAAAAAAAATTAATTTATGTAAGAAAATTGGAACTTCTTACATCAAAAAATATAAGAATTTTTATGAATCTTTAAATAATCATCATATATTTTTCATTAAATTTCAACCGTCTCTTTTTAATACTGTACATCTTTCACTGGCTTTCTTCAAGTTAATAATTTAATATTCAATTAAAAGATTTAATGCACAAAATAAAAAATAATACTTCGAAACAAAACGAACATTCATTTTTATATATAAATGTACTTATAAAACTAAAAATTCATATACATAGATCTATATATAGTATATATTAAAAATTATGTAATATTTTTCACTATTAATCGGTTTTTTTTAAATTAATGAATAACTTTTATATCTTCTGTTTTCAAAAACTTCTGAAACTCTTTAAAATTTTAAAATTTACGATTTTTTTAACTGGATATGAGAAATTTTGAAATATATATATCGGAAGGTGAGAACGTGTTTATTATCGAAACAATCCCAACGAAATTCGGACGATTGTTTAGTCATGATTATGAATAATCATATTGATAAGGTAGATTATTTAATTGTAAATATTTTAAAATATGCAATATTTTTTTTCCTTCAGTTTATATTACAGTAGAACCCCGTTTATACGTTTTTGAAGGGTGTTGATAAAAATTATGTACAAGTGAAATTAACGTTAAAGTGAAATTTTTTATTTAAACTTTAAATATTGAAAAAATACATTAAAACTTAAAAAAGTTAAACTACATACTGTATTACATATGTTTCTTCCATACACTAAAATTTAAAATTAAGAAGTTTAATTAACCATGATGAGCAAATACAGTTATTTTGACATAAAGAGAGAATCAATTTGTAATTGGTTTTTTGGATGCGACACTATATTCACAGATCTAGCCTTCATAGGCAACTACTGTACACATCTTGTCATCACTAATGTATTTTGATCTTACGTAACGTTGTGTTACTTCCAGTGTAACACAACGTTACATAATGTCGGTAGAAAAACTAGTGGATAAGTTTTGGTTTTACTTTAGTATTCATACTACTTTCTATTTTGTCAGATAATGTAGTGTACAGTATAACAAATTGTTCCTTTATCGAAAAAGTTTGGCCAAGATTTCTTGGATTTTATGTGTAAGTGCGACGAAACCACTCTGAGGAAA
>WUQG02415317.1:0-15788 GCA_011317285.2 Androctonus mauritanicus | reverse complement strand
AATAGGACACGTGTTTTACAGTTTTCACGTATACCCGATAGTTTTCGAGAAAAATGCCTGATCCACAGAAACGTGGGCACCCTGTATATGTTGAATAAATTTATACAATTCACTTTTTTTCTAAAAAATAAAAATCTTAATTTTAATTAGTATTACTGCTATCAATTCTCAAATCAGTAACAATGTTGGCTTTCCATTGAATAGTAAAATCTATAAAAACGGATTTTTACTTTTCATCCCAAGACACTTTTTGCATGCAGAAATAAGAAATAATATATATTTATACTCTCTTTACACTTAACAAATTAATATATTTTAAATCTTCGTTAGTTTAAGAAGGATCACAAAAATCAAAAAATAAATAAAGAACGATATATGTATTAATGCAACAAAATAAAGTTCAGTAAGTAAAAGAATTATCCCATACCCAAATAAGATATATATATATACAGTATATTAGTGTGGATTAGTTTATGTTTGATGTAAATTGATTTAAGTGATAATAATAAATCTTTTACTTAACGCAAAAATTAAAATTATTAATAAGAATATTTTTTATGTGGTATCATACCAACATGTTAACGATTTTTTGCTTACATTTTTATATTTTACATTTAACAAAAATTAAAAACGTTCTTAAATTAAAATTCAGTTCTTTGTAAATATATGTAAATTTTTAGTATAGGCAATTAGGCATATATAATTATATAAAGGTTATAGAAAATCCTCAATCCCTCCAGAGTTAATAATGATATTCCATGTAACATATATAATTAGCATTCAATTTACAAGAGAATATAATTATTCACGGAAGTATTCTAAAATATTGTATATATTATATATTTCTTGCACAAGATACCTGTAAAATATTCATAAAATTATACAATATGTTATATAAACAACTGATATCAAATGGAATTTTATGAATTTATTATTGATTATTAACTTCATTACAATATTGCATATTTTTATATAAATTACATAACATGAAATTAGTGATGTAGAGTAGTAAGTTTATCTATTAATAATAATTAAATTTCCAATTTTTTATTACTGTATTATTAGAGTAAAATCGGGAGAGATGGCGTACCTTTTTTGTTTGCTGATAAAATAATTAATAATCAAAATCAAAAACTTTTATTATTCAAAATAGCTTACATTTAACCATATGCAAAAAGTAATGTCAAAAATTAGTTAAACAAAATGAAAAAAAGTAACAAAATAAACAATTTTTAAAAAGTTGAAAAACTTGAAAATAACGTTTGGGTGAGAATTAGTTTTTGACTTGAGAATGGATAAGAAGAGGAACTTGGTGAGATAGTTTTTTCAACTTTTTAAAACTGGCATGTGTTCTTTACTAATTAATTGCATGATCTTTATTTGTCAGGACACTACATTATTCATACATAACAGATATTTTAAAAGAATCCTTCGTTCTGATCTTATATTTTTATTATTGAAAAACAGTTGCAAATTTTGTAAGCATGCTGAAATATAATGTGGAGTATTTAATTATCTTAGATAAAGCACATCAACGTCCACCTGGTCGTACAAATGAATGGTAGTTACAGTATGCCATAATCATTATCACAATGCCATCTTGATTCCAGAATGTGAATATACCATACTTAACTATGCCGTCTTTCCTGCCGCGCCATCTCTCCCAACTTTATCTTAATTTATACACTTTTTGAGTAATTATTATTCCTATTTACACTTAATATTATTTTGTATATATAATAATATCTTCAAATGACCACATCTAATAACATGTCTGATCTGATTTCTGCAATTTTTTATATCCTGTTATAATATATATATATAAACCACAAAAGAGTTAGTCTGCTATAAATATTAGACCTTGTTATAATTTCTAATTTCAATAATGAATAAGAAATAAAACATGTTTGTTACTTAGTCATTATTTGGCTCATATGCAAAGTATCTTATAAAAAATATGTATGCAAATTTTAGAAAGTATAAAATGCAGTTACATTAATTTTAAGTAGTAATTTAAATAGCTGTTATTCCGATTCATATATAGTCTTATTTTTTAAATTATTTTATTTTATTTTAGAATATTAGTTTATTTATTTTCGTTTGATAATTTTATTTATAGGAATCTCTATATTTTATCTTTCTTATTGTCTTTTATTGTTTTCAATACGTTTCATTAATTTTTTTTTAATTCTGTTCTAATGGGAATAACTACAATACTGAAATATTATCATTAAAAACATTTCTTGTTGTTCACGTTCAAATAATTTGAATATAAATCTACTCTTGCTATTATCCCAAATTGATGCAGTATCCTTAATTAGAATTCTATTGGTTAGCTGAATAAATCTATATAATATTAAATGCTATGTTTACTGCAATCATATTACTATCAACTTATATATAAGCTGTAGTCAACTTTAAAAACCAGTCAGGAAATATTCGTTTCATATTTCTATATGATATAACTATGTGTAACTTAATAAATTATTTTTTAAATTATTTATTTATTTATTTATTTTATAAAAATAGAAATAGACTTACCATAAATCTGATTTACCGCCAATTCAAGATTCCCTCGTTACTTATAAAAACATACTTTCTTAGTTTTCAAAAAATATTACTTATTTAAATGCAGTTCTTACTTCTCTAGACATGAATGATACATCGCTGAATACCTGATATGAATTCTCTGTTGCGAAACTACCATTTTAAGTGGTTTAACTACTAACAAATGCAATTCTATCGAATTCCATTTTTTAATAAAATTATATTTTCTCAGAAATTTAAGTTTAGTTTAAAAATAATACAGTTATACACGTTTATTTTATTATATAATTCTGTTTTATTTAACATATTTGAGTACAAAACAAGGATAAACGAGATGCAATTAAAAGAAAAACAAAAACTCTTTAAAATCTTTTTTAATGAATAGATTATATTGCACTATTGATATTACATAATGTGAATTTTGATTTTAGATGTAAACAAATAAATAATTTCGATCCGAATAATAGGCTATTTCTTTATTATCGATTAATCATCGAATTAATCAGCAAAACGAATTGCGCAATATAATACCACACAATGAGAAATTTGAATCAGTATATTCCCATGCATTAAAATTTAATTATGTGTCAAAATCCTTTATGATTCTAATGAATTCATCCTCACTTATATAGCCTTGTAACCAATCAAAAAAGTTATAAGGAAAAAAGCAAACAGTTTTCATTAGGAAGTTGACCTAAAAATAATCACCTTCAAGTTATTAATGGTAGAATATTTTTCTCCTAGTTATATAAGCTAACTTTTCTTTTACATTAATATCTTTCGTTCCTTTATAAATCTAAGTACTTTAATATGTTTAAGAACATATTGCGGTACTCAGTGACTTTGGAAAGTAATTTAAATATATAATATACCTTTACAGTATTATTCTATTAGTTCCATTTGATGAATTTGTCACCATTAGAAAAATATAATTAGATAAAATTCGATTATGAATCATCTATATTGCAAGTATAATGATATTATATAAACTTAAAAATATTTAAATGTCACTAAATAGATAGAATCATTTTAATTAAGGGGGTTAAACAAAGAAACTGGTTCTAACTTTCCTCTTTTCCTTATTAATATTCTTTTCGAATTTAAATTAAAATAAAAATCGTAGAACTTTCTTAAAGATAACAATTAAATTGAAATTAAATTTATAAAATTACATATACAGTGAAACATCCGACTGCGACGTGAAAAAAAATTTAAATAAAAAATTCAAAAATACAGTAAACATTCATAATTTAAATTCATTTAATACATCATGTAAAAATTATTTTATCATCACATCATCATAAGAAGAAGAACCAAGAAAAAGGATGAGAACAATAAAATAAATATTTTATATTATATGAATGTCACTCTCATAACTTTTATTATTATAACTGTCTAATTTTATTATTAGTTATTATTGTTAATGTCCTGTTGTACTTAATTTATAAATTAAATTTTTTCATAGATATGTACAGCATGTACAATATATCTGCGGTTTCAGTTATCCACGGAGAAGTTTAGAAACTATCCCTGCAGATACGGTGTCCTACTAAATTATATGAAAAACTGATACTTGAAAAATCAAGATGGAATTCTTAAGCATTTTTTCACCTACAATAATTAGGATTTAAGTATTATATAACTCGTAATACTTAGTTATAACATACAGATGTTTGATACGTTTGAAAAATGTAAATAGTTACGCTAATAAACAGAAAAAGATGAAATTATTACGAAATCAATGACAATGCAATTTTCAACGAAACACATAGCAAATAGTCAGTCTGAATAGAGCAGAATAACGACCATATTCAAACAATTTATACTTTTTCCTACCGAATTTTTCTGTTAATATCCAATAATATTATAATGTTATGACTGAATTCAATTAAATTATATTTTTTATTTACTTACGTCATTTTATAATAAGCCAGAATTAAAGAATCCGATTAATGGAATGTGGCTCCATCTGGAGCACGAAATTTTAAATTATAGCAACTTAATTTGAAATTGAAGAAAACAATTTTCGTTCATTAACATTGTACTCTTCGTATAGCTAATACAAATGTGCTCAGGAGAATAAAGGGATATTGATCAACTATAAATGTAGTTATATCTGCATAATTTCCGCATTGTTTCACCAGCGAGTACACATTGGACTTCTCCATCATATTTCGACGTGGAGAATAGTTTGTCTCCTATTTTCTTTTAAGAGAATTCATAATAGCTTTCTATCCAGCTAATAAAACTTGGAGTATGATCGGTTCAGAGATTCAAGCATGGCCGATCATACGGGTATTACCTAGTTGCTATGGCAACTGCTGCTCATTCATCTTTTCTTTTTTATTTAATCCGGCATCAATAGTGCCCCTGTGTACCGTTAGAACACAGCATTTTTTTGACATCCATAAAAGAATGCCTGGAAAAAATAAATATTAATTATTTTTTCTATATATGCCACGTCATTTTTTCCTATATTAATTATGTTTTTTTTTTCTTTTAGAGTATTGTCTGCCGCACGTTTTCTGTATCTTCTATATCTTTTGCAATTAAAAAGAAATCGAGTTTAACCTTTGTTAAATATAACAAAATAGATGGTTAAACATAAAACGGCACTTAAAATATAATTTCGGTTACAAATAACATCATTTCTCATTGTTTTTTTTTCGCTGCTTCTCTTCGCATTTCGCTCGTTATTTTTTAAAAGGAAAAAAATGCTGAGTTTGTAAACTAAATTAAATTAGTTGGAGAAGAATTATATAATAATATCGGACATTTATTATTGAGGATATATTGCCCCTGATAACATTATCCATAAGAATAATCCAGAGAAGAGGAGACTGTCGGGCGTTTTATTTTCAAAACAATCTCATTCGGAGTAATGGTTGAAGAGAACAATTCAATCAAGTTTTGATGTGGAGATCTGTTACGGAGAAAAGAAAAATATTTCGATCGAAAAAAAAAACTTGAAAAATAGGAGTATTTTTTCGTATCTCTTTCAAGATTTGATTTTAAACGTTTAAAAAATAAATAAAATACAAAAAAGATCATAAAATGATTTGATGCCACAAGAATCGATTATAAAATTTCGATTTTTTTTATTTTAAATTTAATAAAACGAAATGCAATTTAATTATTTTAAAATATTTTCATTGGATTTTTTTATTTAATTTATTATTTTGCAGACGAAGTTCATGCATAATTTTAATATCGGTTTTTACACACAGATGGCACAATCGTCGATAGATAAATATACTCTAACTTATTAAAATAGAATTTGTTAATAATAATTAAGTTATAACAATCATTTAAAAAAAATTGATATAAACTAATACAACGTTTAATAATTTAATAAAATAAATATATATATATATATACGCGAGTGAAAACGAGGTCAACGTTTTAATCGAGATTAGACGCATGCTGGAGATAAAATCGTAGATAGACTAACGCGTAACAAGACCTCATCTCCATAATCCTTGAACAATAGGAAATGTTTCCTTTGAATTGCACCAATACGAAAACAGGAGAGTTGAAAAGTATCGATATTCATACAACTAATCATCTTAAGTGGCCTAACCCGACTAAAGAATGAGTAGGCTTCCAGGCACGTGCCAGTAGGCTATGCGGATTAGAACGAGATTGAATGGTTACACGGTTATCGCTTAACTTTAATTGATGAATCTAGCCTGAGCGTCGGGTCAGAATCTAACATCTTGGACTACAATGTCGGGTCATGACATATTAATCGCCTAATTATCTAGTTGAAAGTTGGGACAAAGAAACGTCGACAATGAGTTTGTTTAAGTTGAGTGGCAGAATGGCTGATAAAAGAGTATTTAATTCCAGCTGTTTCCCCAGTTAGAAACGAGAGATGCATTCCTTATTATAAGAGCCTTAAAGTCATTTTTCCCTAATGAAAAATACCTATTTTTATATTTGTACTCTCTTAAAGCGAAAATTTTTAAAAAGGAAAAATGAGCATTGTGTTATTTTCTAGATGGTGGACTATTTTGAGACGTAAAAATCTATTAAAATAGCTTTACGTTGAGGAGGACTATTAAAAGATTTAAGTGTTTAGAATCTTAAAGCATCGTTTATATAATAAGAAAGAGAACAGAAATATTAGATATGCTTAACGTTAATAGAACAACAAATCATCCAGATTATTTTTAATTATGAATTTAAATACCTATATTAAGTATGGAGATAGTTAAAGTTTACAATTTATATTAATCGTCTTTAATCGTCGGTTTGCTTAGAATTAGAATAGATTATCATCGCAAGCGTGTGGTCTATGATAAATGAAAAGAATGAATACTAGAGGAATTAAATTGATATATAAATATAAAGATCATGAGTTTTTCTAAATTAATAATAATATCCTAATCAATTATGAAAAAAAAAAACAAAAACGGGATTATTCTCGGTTCATTTTCAGTAATATTTTTAATCATTTTCTGGATTCAGGTTCTCGGAAATGCACATACACACACACATATAAAAAAAGTCCATTTTGCCGTCCTGTATTGTTTTTCTATTTCATTATATTTACAGATGACTTTAGGGAATATCAAATACCAGATAAATACACAATGCTATTTTAAAAAGAGCTTTGATCATTTCTGACGCTGTAAATCCCCCTCCAAGAAGACATTTTGACAGCGACTTTGTCTTTTTCACTATTAATAACATCGTATGAATTGTACCTGTATAATATATTCACTGTCACACTATTTTTCATAAAGTTTACACTATCTTTTAAAAAGAAGTGGAGAAAAAATGATACGATCGATGAAGCGAAGGTTTGTTGTTTGGCATCGAACACAACCAATGAGAACGTATATCCGACCATTTGGCTGTAGGCGGGCCATCGAGCCGTCCCTATCCGTTGTTCTGTCATGTAATTCCACTCCTCTTCTTCAGCATACACCAAACCCTATTTGCTTTAGAAGTGAGGCTTAGTTCACTTTACATATTACCAAACAAGATAAATGATCTTTCGAAAGGATCACCTTGTTACATTGAACATCCCATCTTCCTCGCTATGTCACCTGTCTTGATATATAGGAGGGGTAGATGGCCACCCCCGTTTACAGGCCGCGATGACTTTGTCCCATTGTACGGACGGGATTAAGGGACACACACGAGAGCCTATTGTGTTTTATGCCGCCTACAGCGTGGACTATTGACATTCATCCGAGCAGATGGCGTAAAGATAGCGAAGAAAACGCTTAAAAAACTGTCTACTTCACCTGCTGATCTTCGACCTCCTATTGGAAACAAATCGACTCGCGATGCATTCCTGTAGGAATTTCCACCCAGTCAGACTAGTGTCATTTGAATGTGGATTCTGTTATTCAGATAAAATTCCGAATGTGACAGCCTCTCTGCTCTTTTGGATGCAAAATCGAATCATCTCGGGTGGTGTAGAATTTGAAATTGGTATACAACAGGTGTAAGGACTAGAATCTATTACCAGTGTTGACGGAATTGAAAACGGACGTTGCGAAGAAAATCCTCACGTGTATTGAGCTGAATTCTTTTCTTCTGATACTTCAACAAGAAAAGACAATTTACGAAACGGTTGCTTCAATGTTATTCTGTTACATGGAATAAATTGGAGACGTTTTGTCCATCTGTAAAGTGTCGCTCGCTCGCTTCTATTTTACTTCATTGTTTGGATTGTACTCTTCTTAACTTCCATTTTCCTTCCCAACAAGATTAAATATTCAGAAATAGCAAACGTTTTTGACGACAATAGAACTTTTAACAAGATTTTCGAAATGTTTCTCTTCCAATCTATATTTATTTAAAATACGAAAGTTATTATAAAAGTTCGGTTAATTAAGTTCGAAAGTTTGCACTGAATAATATAAGAAGTATTAAATTTTGTCAAGTAAATTCGGCAATATATTTTGCACCCTACAAACAAAATGCAAATAAAATTTATAAAATATGTAATATAATTTATAAAGTGATCGTATACAGATCTATCAATAACACAATTTTTTATATACATTTTTATTCACCTAAATTAATTTAAAATATTGTATAGATATTTTAGAATATCTCCTAAATCCTAAAAAGACGAATAACAGATTCGAAAGGAAATTTAAACAAAATATTGCTTTGGTAAACAAAAATTGCTTTGTTTTTTAACATATTTTAAATGTAATATTTTTTTTTTGCATGTCGTTTAAACAGTGTGAGTAATTTATCCCTTTCTCATAACATTAAAAACTCTGCCTGTTTGTTCAACCTTGAAAGGAAAACTACTTCTGAAAAACTATTTTCATTTCGTTTCTATGAAAAACCAATATCTAATTAACTCATCAGCTACTAATAAATTTAAACAAAAATTAAAATAGACTTTATAATAAACTCAACATTCAATAATCAATATATATTTAAAAAAAAATTATCTTCCGCAGACTAGAAGCAAAAGTCTCTAATATGTTATATCAAGTTAATTAGCATTATCTGCTCTGTTTTTGTTCTGATTAAATTCTAATTTAACTACTAAAAAAATATGATAATGTTATATTAAAATTTATTCAATTTTAAAAACTTAATAAAATTATAAATTTTAAGTTGATTAACTTTTAAAAATTACTGTTTATTTTAATATGGAAATTTTCTAAAAAAATTAATATTTATAAAATATATATGTATACAAATTAAAAATGAGTATTTTAATTTAAAAAAAAAATATTTAAGAGATAAATTTAAATTTTTTTTTTTGAAACCGCAGCTTCTCTTTAATCCACACTCAAATCTTTCCTTATGTAATTTTTATTTATGTGAATTTTCTCATCACACTAGTTATAATAATAATTTAATAATTATTAGAATTTTATATAGAGAAAATTTCAGATAAAAAAAAAATATATAAATTTTATTTTAAAATATTGAATCCAACATCGTCAGAAAAATTTTTTTTTTTGCTTTTACATCTCTTAAAGTGTCATCAAATTTGTTATGAACGAACTATATTGCTAGCGCCACAGTAATTATCAGATTTATAATGGGATGGAATGATAACATAAATAGTAATATTATCAAAAATATGTCTCCATTTATAAGGAAGAATATGTCTTTCGCGACGATGAAAGAAAGCAATAAAGTGGAGATCACATTTAGTGATTTCATCTACATCGTATTTCTTCAAATTTTCCTTACTCCTTCTTGCTTCTGTCTTCATTTTTAAATAAATATATAGCAAACAAAAGCTTGAAAACTGTTCTTAAGGTAGAACAGATCCTTCGAAGAGATTTTTCGTCATAAATAAAATTTAATTTTGATTGCAGCTAATTTTACTAATAAATGTTATGATTAACTACTTGGATCTATTATTATTTTAACTGATGATAATACTTTGATTTATGCTGTTAATTATTTAAATTATTTTCCCATCAAACATAAAAATATCATTTTTAAATGTATTTTATTTTATTGATAAATTAAATATTTCATAGCTCACATATTTTAAAATGATGTCTCTAAAGATATAGAATTATTTATAAATATTTTATTCATGTTGTTGTGTAGACTTTCTTTATATTTAACTGATTTATTCGAAAAATAAATATATTTTTTCTGTTTATTGTATCCTGTAATCCCATTAACAAAACCGCGGTAAAGAAGAAAATAAAGATCCGAAGCTTCTTTATACATTGAACTAAGTATCAATCAGAAATGATGAGAGAGAGAATAAACGATCTTTTCCAGTGATACTTGGCATTCGACACCTAGCCACTTATGTTCAGCGAACTCGTGAAAAACACATCGTCTGGCGAACCATTTCGAATGCCTAAAAGAGTAATATCATCCTTATCAGACGCATAAAGAACCGTTGATGGATAGGCAACAGGCTTTTGGTAGAATAAGCTGGCCAACATCCATCTCAGGGTTGTACGGGTAAAAACGGAATAACAAAAGGATGGTGATGAATCCCAAGAAAGTCTATGTCCTTATTGGTAGAGTTGGTTGGATCAGAACCTGCTATCTTTCTCGTTGCTTTGCTATCCTCTGATGAAGATGAATGTGTTCTGCTGACGCCAGACCGGCATGCTAAACCTGAACACAATTTTTCATGCTTCTGTTGTCTTTTTTCCCCTTATTTTTTTATTTCCTTCTACTAATACGGAATGATATATTCCGGTACGAGTTGAATGTTGTTTCAGTCCAAAGGTAATTGGTAACTTACCGTTTTCGCGGTGAATCCTCGGACTTCTAAGTTTGATGTCTATTACGATGACTATTCTTTTTAAAATATTTCCCAAATTTTGCTTTACCAGGGCCTACGCTGACTTTCGATGTTTGTTTATGAATAAGGCTAGAAATATTCGTTTTTTCACACATATAGACATTTTTAAAACTTGCTACCAGCACGCCTAAGAAACATTTTGTGAAGAGAATCTTAAAGCGTGTTCCGCATTCATATTGAAATGGTTTTTAATGATGTTTAATATATAAGTTTATATGTAAGTAATATCTAATCAGTATATGTAATATACTGATGTATGTTATAGTTTCGCGATATAGGCCTATAATTTTTTTTAAACTCAGAAAAAATTGCAATTCAGTAAACTTAACTGTTTACAGTATGAGTCGAACTAGTGATTGTCTGTAGTAATGGAGAATTTATAAAATGTTTAATCCAAAACAAACTTCATCACAAAACAGTACATAACAGGAAGATTCTAAACGTTTAACCAGATGGAAAAAAGAAAGATGGTAAGGTTTTAAGTTCACTACTAAATTTGACCCTAGCTCATTAAAAAGCCATAAGTTGCTTTTGTGATGTTAAAGTGGTTGATAGTTTTACCAGCTGCTAGTAGGTCCGGTAACGTTGAGCCCATTTAACTACCCTATAGGGGGTTGGGGGCAGTTTGTTATTGGGGGCTGACGGAAAATCTGACACCCAGCAAGACAGAAGATGTGTGTCATCCGCTTTACCGCAAGGCAGATTACACTTCCTCTCTGCTTTACACTAAATTATTGTGATGTAAATACAGAGGGTCGTTTGTTTCCTATCTGCCATGCTAAACAGCTCAGCCCACCCCGGGGAATCTAGGTGCAGTGTCAAAGGATGACACGCTCACACCGAACGGAATATGAAATCATATCCCGCTGAGCGGTCTATCCCCGTGTCTGGTGGGAAATTTGTACTATCCAAAGATGATTTTGTTATTTTATAAAAATTTCAATTCGATTAAATTTATTCTTTACCGGTATCTAGGGACTTGTAAATATTCAATTTTTACAAAAATCGACGAAGCAACCAAATTAATTGCTGGCTTATAAAAATAATAATTTTTATAACCTCGATTTTCATCATGTTATAGGAATAAAATAACAATGCAGATTTCTCTCTACGTAAATATAATAGCATGATCTTTAGTAAACTACCACATTAACCTAATATCCATGTCAAATGCTTAAAAAAAATGCGCCCATATTCGATGAAATTTCATCATTAATCAACACATTTCTTACTTAATAAAATGCTTGATAATTTTTTCAAGTTATAATTTATTCCAAATTTTTTCTACCATAGAAAGATATTAACGCGATAAATATTTTTCTGAAAATAATATTTTAATGTCCTTAATGATATATTCAAATTCGAGACATCTTAACATTATCACTTTTATTTTATTTTTATCCAAAAACAGCGTTTAATTTATTCATAAGTGAAAAATGAGAGCGAGAAAATGAAGATATCTTTATAAAAATTAATGATTTAATTTCCTAAGATAAATAATAATAATTGCATTTAAATAAATAAAAATCTGTTTCATATTTAAAAGTATTTAAATAAGAAAAAAAACCTGATATTTTTTATTGCAATTTAAAGAATAAATTATTAATTATTTTTGAATGTTTTTAATATTTTAATGCGCGTTGTACAACACACCGTATTTAAAAATGACAAAGTGCTTTGCTAAACATTATTAATTTTAATTCGATATACAGTATGGAGCAGGACTAAACACAATTTACTGTTTGCACATGCTTGCGATCTTTACATGTGTAGAAATCCGAGACTGCATGTGTGTGTGCCTCACGCTCCATTTGTATTCTAGCATTTGAAGCGTCACTATTCATTCTGTTTGCTTCGCACTTCATTTTTCAGTAACAGTGTCATAATAGTTGACGTGTTTACAAATCACGAACTCTTAACTGCTCTTGCGGAACTTATTTTCTCTACAAATTCGATTTTCTAAATTTTTTCAGAGCTTCGTAAAAAAACTATATATTAGAGTTACCAAAAATTTTAATTTTTACTAACTGGAGGGATCGCCGATATTTTTTCTACAGTTCGCCTCCCCTCTAGATATTAGTATCGAAAATGCTCCTCGACGATGATAATACAGTATTAAAAAATTTTTTAATGTAAACAAACAGGGCAGTTCGCAGAAGTTCTCTTCTCTAGATACCTTCTGAGAAGTTTAGATTTTTTTTAAAAAAACTTCCGCAACTGACAGTGTTTCGTTACTTACTGTCCGGGGTCGACTTCCTTAACTCTCAGAAGTGACGTCATGTGGCACAGTCTTAGTAACAAATCGACCAACAGATGGCGTTGTAAATCACTACCTACTCCGCCCAAGAAAAGAACGTTGGGTCGTTTTCTCTAGTAAACAATAAAATATCTTACGTCAAATTCCCTGCAACAACTGGTTGACTCCTCATTAAATAGAAGCGTGGGGATCAGACGTAGAAGCCTAGATCATGTTGAGAAGAAACAAGATAGATGAGCAACGACTGCGAACTGTTACGGGGGAGGAAACCATTTGAAAAGTTTAATGACTTGTCGCGGAACAGTGTCCAGTTGCTTCAGACGTCAGCCTCGATTTGACACCCGCAGATAGGTGTCATGTTGCCACACACGTTGTCAATGTCCGAATTTCGAGTCACTCACATAAATTACAACCCAGTTGACCTCTATGCTAACATTTATAGCTATGGCGGGAGATGAACGAATTACGAAATCCCGTTCCTTTGTAAGCGAGCACGGTTCTCCACGCTCTATTCGATATGCCATGTGCTGTTTATTGATATTATGCTTTATCGCTTATTTAATCCCTACCTTGTCATATTTTTTTGCCTTATTTATTTTTTGTGTACCATTCGACAAGAAATTAAGAACGGAAAAACTCTTAGAAGGTTTTTTTTCTTATATTTTAATTGTCTCTTTTAAATCCATTTTTAATGATACATAATTTAAAAACGGCCGATTGTTTTTCTTAGCATTGTTACTCTAATAGCACACACGGACGAGTGGAAAAACTTTCTGTTAAGAAACATTCTTGATGTTATTTTTGGTTCGAGCAGAGTTGTTTGGGGTAATGTTGTCGAAAATTTATGACCTGTTAAAGACTAGGTCCTTCTTCATATTAAAACATAAAATAATACTATGAAGTGAGTTATTATTACAGAACTTTGAAAGAATTACTGAACTAAGCTTTTTATATCCGTAAAAAGTATTTTACAACAGTCGCTTCGTAAAGTTTGTGGAATAATAATAATAATAATACAAGTAAATACTTTTCTCAAAATAGAATGCCATTTATGTCGGTTTTAAAGCAGGTTTTATATATTAAACAATGGACAATGCCATTGACTAAAATCGGACCGAAAAAATATTTAAGTTTGTTTATTTTTAAAACACATATTAAATTAATTAAAATCTTTAAAAATTTGTAATTATAAGTAATGTTTGTCAATTTTAAAACGATAAAAAAAAAGTAAATTTTTTTTTGTTGGAGAAGCGTTCAAAAAGTGGAAAAAATGAATTTTTTTGCATTAACAAATGGTTAATGCGTATAAACCATTAAAATAACAAAAATAATGCTGTTAAAGTTCTAAATTATACGACAGAAACAAAATCACAAACTTAATCTTCGACCGTAGAAACAGGGAATCGAATTGGCAGTTTGGATTTTGGTTAATCTACATATAATACCATTAGAAACTATAATGTTCTTCCGTATGAAAAAAAAAAACTGTTATGTTCGATTTTATATAAGTGTTTTTCAATACTATAAAAATAAAGTAAAGTTAAGCTTTGTAAAATTTTACGCTGATGTTGCTTTAACAGGATAGTTAGCGATGTTATTAGTTCTGCACATTCTGTTAGTCTCCGGATAAGAGAAGCTATTTAGTAACATTGCACTTTTTATTGTTTTGGTTTGGCGATGAAATCCGCTCAAATTACGTATCGAACATTTTCTTTAAAACTTGGAAAAACTTTAAAAGTATATAACGAAATAGTAACTGCATTTCGCATTTATTGTTAGACATATAGTGTTAAGATGTAACTATTATTATTATCATCGTCATCATCGATAAAGCAACAGAAGAAATAGTTTAAATATAGAAATATTATTCTATAAATTTCTGTAAGCGAATTTTAATGGATACGATTACGGAAAAGGCGTAGCGAAAAGTGAAAAGATGGCAACATTGATATTTGCATTGGCAACCGTGATAAACATCGATATCCGAATAAAAATTCAGTTTTTTTCCTCCTCTTAAAATTTAAAAAAAAAAGCCGAAACTTCAAATCCAGCGATTATATTTCGTAAGTGTTCTCGTTAAAGAAACATCCATTTCGGGTAAGAAGGAAATAAAAAAAAAAACGTTTTCGAAAGTTTCAACAAATCGACATGAAATATTCAAGCAATCGGAAAATCTCACTCGAATGGTTCAAATTACCTCGGAAATTCTTTTTGCCGGAGTGTATGAGTAAGTTGCATTTTTCATGAATGTGGCGAATTTCCTATTTAAAATGCATCAGACTCGGAGAAAATTTAAGTAAAAGAAAAACGCGCTTCGCTTGAAAGGATAAAAAAAACGAAAAAAAAAAATGGCTGCAGTCCACAATCACGGACCTTAACTGACAGACCGGATTTCTGTGACTGGACATCCCGTTCCGCTTACCCTATTTGAGCTGATGGTAGGATTTGGAGGTAGACTCGCCGCCCAACCGTCTCGCCGTCTGTCGCCGATCGTATCTGTCCAGAAACTGTTAGAAATCCGTCCAGTGAATCGGGCAACAATTTTGGGGATTTTTGACGTCTTATGTCTTCCTGTTACGTCTTGTCGAGCTCGCTCTCGTTAAGGACAGTTGTAATTCTGTCTGGCTGATCAGCAAATTTATTGCAGTCTTCGATGGACGAATAAAGGGTCAAGGTTGGGCAATAAAGGTAGACACGACGGAAAAAATCGCTCTT
>WUQG02415306.1:639-15789 GCA_011317285.2 Androctonus mauritanicus | reverse complement strand
ACTGCAAACGATAAGGATGTAGTTGTAAGTGTCTCTGTAAACACAGTCATCACTGGAATTGCTAATTTATGACTAGCCTTACGAACTGATTTCTTGGGGCTATGCGTGAAAGACTCTCACTCGCTCAACACATTCTTCAGTAACTCTTGGTCGTCCCATACTCTTCCCTTTACAAAGACAGCTGGTGTCTTCAAACTGATGAAACCATCTACGGATGTTATTATCACTTGGAGGATTACAATGGAACTTAATGCGGAACGCATGTTGCACTGTAACTACAGATTCAGTCTTCGCAAACTGTAAAACACAAAAAACTTTCTGTTCACTAGTCACCATCTTTGCTACTAGCACTTCCTAACAGAAAACAGAGGAAACAGTGCATAAGCATGTGCACAGGTGTACCAACAAAACTGTTTGAGTTACTCTTTCATTTGATGTATTATTTATAACTGTAAGTTAAATGTAATAAATACTACAAAGCCTCAAAACTTCAATATTCATTTTGAAATACCCTGTACAATGTGACCACCACAGTCTTGAAAACTACTACTGATGATTTTCAGTACATAATTTGTTTTATTTATATAAAAAATATAGCACAATACAATATATTAATGAGATATCTATGGAATATTTAATAAATAATGGAAATTATGTCTATTATAGACAGCATTCTGATATACTACCAATAAGAAAATATTATATTTTTATATTCATTTGTTTAAAACAGTAATAAAATCATTCTTATTAATAACTATTGTATTGTAAAATGTATAAAACAACTAAAATGAAAAATAATGCATACCTTCTTAATTCCATCTTTGAAAGCTTTCATTGCCAATGTTCCAGGTCCATCAACTGTTTTACCATCATCATCAGGACCCCAGGATGCACTATAAATATCAATATGTTGAGGATTAAGACTTAGAGATTTTGCTTCTACAGCATCTGTAACATCACCATCTAACATTTTTACACCTATGTAAAATTATATATATACTTCAATGAGAAAATTCTTAATTAAAAATAAATTTATATTTTATACTTTATAAATAGCAGAGTTTAAAATATAATCATATCTTTTTGTTTCAAATAAAAAATTGGTATGAACTCTGTGCAAAACATATTCAAATTATTTGGATAATACGAAAGATATATTATTTATAATATTCTAATATTTTTCAAAATAGATTCCTTCTATAGTAAAACACTTTGTTCAATTAATTCTTTCAAACCTGGAGTTATTTTTCAAAAAAAATTTTTTTGGATGTCCAACGATACCTTTATAATTTGTTAACTTTTTTGTCAAATTTAACTTAGAAGGGCTCTGGAATATGCAAATAGTTACAAGTTCAACTAACAGTTCACAGATTTTAATAAAAATTTATTTTTCAATAGTATAACCTGATATATAAAGTTAGCTCAAAAAGATATGAGCCATTTTTAATAGGAAATCTATGAAAAAATTAAAAAGTGTTGTGTTTTTTTAAGTTATATATGTTGCATTTCCATGCTACTAAAAATTAGCAGCATGGAAATGCAACATATATAACTTAAAAAATAACTCAGAATTTTAATATATGTAAGTACAAGAATTAGTTTCTGAAGTCTAGAAAATGATGTACTACTGTGTTTTCAATTTATTGCAGAGAAAATGATGAGTGAATAGGAGCAGGCTTTTGTTTCTTGGAATTTCATTCTACAAATTTTATCATCATATCAAGGGAACACCTGAATCTATAAAGAAAAGTCTTTACAACAGTTATTTGAAGCTTGAAGAACATGATCAATACAACAGTTAGTCTTGAAGAGAATATACCACAGAAAACTATATAGTGAATTCTATAAAAAAATGTCTTGTAATCTGGTAGAAACAGTTTACAATTATTACAATCTATTAATTAATTACCAAATGGCACAATGGTTTATTATAAGTGTTACAAGAACATACTGCGCCACATTGATGAGGATGTTCTATTAACAGTGTTTTTAGTTATGAAACCATATTCCATATGCCAAGAAAAATGAGTAAACATAATACGTATTTATAGAGTTCTGAAAATCCATACATCATTTTTGAACATTTAATCCATTGAGGTCCATATGTTTAAAATAAACTTAAATATGCAAAAAATTAAAATTGTGAGATCTTGCTTAATTTTCATCAAAATTTTTTTAAATTTTTACAATTTATTATGTTTTTTATTGTCATTCATTCTAATGATGTAAGAATTTTTTCCAAATTTTATTTCTTTCACAAACTTTTTATTCATTTGTTGCATGTTTGTTCCATCATTAGTAGTATTTGAACTAGTTTATCAAATTTCATGAAAATCTGCTATAATGTTCTGCCATTAAAAGACATTTCAATGCTACATTCTTTAATCCTATAAATTATTTAATTCTACAGGATATAATTTTATTTTCATTACAATTTTAGTTTATATTATTGCTGATAGATGGCACTAAGTGTTAGTAATGTAGAGATAACATACAATTTACCTGATTTCTTAACACTGTGCTGTCAATCATCAATATCTATCATAATGATGTCACCATTCCAAAATGATATATCATGATATAACAATAGATGACATCACAAAACATTGATAATTTATGCCTCATGATGATATAACAATGCATGATATCATTATGGCAATGCAATGTCATAATGACATCTTTGCTGTCTAAATTAACTTTAAAATTGGATATAAAACTAATGAATTCCAAATGCTAAATAAATGAAAAATATATGACACATTCAGTTTTAATTCTTGCTGGAACTGCTTGTAGTAATTATTATTAATAACTGTAATATTGAATTAATTGTAAATGGAAAATATCATTTTTCAGTTCAATTTTGTTTATGAAGAATTCAGTAATGTTATCATCCTACTCACGTTTATCAATAGACACTTTTAAGAATCATAAATTTTCAATAAAATTGAAGAGTTTCCCATTTTTCAAATATTAGAGATTTCAAATTTTAAATTAAATCGAAAGAAACATGTTTTGTTTCACCATCACTTTTATTTAATATATATGAATATTTATACTACTAAGATGACATTTAGAAAGAATGACAATTTTACATAAAAACAGAAATACTGTACAAACACAAGGAGGATTATAATATTCTTAGTGTGCATTCGAAGAATTTGTTAACATGCCAGATGTTGATTCTAAGAAAATAAATGCTAAATAACAATAACTATTAATCTTTTCTAGAAATGTTAGAATAGTTTGTTAGGAAAATTCTGTTTTATAGTTAAATAAATTAACAAAAATTTATACTTCTAATAAAAGTTGATAAGAGATTCTATTATATTTTATCTAACAAATGGAGGGAAAAAAATTACTTTTCTCACTATTCTAAAAAAACATACTATTTAATAATTCAATTTAATAATATAAATTAAATAAATTTATTTTAAAAAATCATCAAAAAGATTATATTCAAAGAGAGCATAAATGTAATTTTTAATAATAGATGACAATTAACAATTATCATACAGTTGTTAAAGACAAGGTATATATATATGTAATAAACTTCACTTTTAGGTCATAAATAATAGTCAGTTACTAGCTCTCAGCTAAAGTGAAAAACAAATAGATATTGCAGAGATATTGCACTGATGATGGTTTAATAAAACTGAAAGTACTCTGCAATATCTATTTGTTTTTCACTTTAGCTGAGAGCTAGTAACTGACTATTATTAGTTAAAGACAAGTTCTATTTGAATGATTATATATAAAATTGTAATTAAATAAAGAAAAAAATCCAAAATTATATTGAATCCATGCTTACTAATATTGTTATTTATTTATAATTTAAGTTTTTACAACAGAATATAAATCTGAAAATGTCATAACAGTCTTATGTTAAACTAACAAAATTTATCTATCACATTTAATAAATCCATATATCATTTACTTTTATTCTTATTTGATATTGTAAAATAAAAATATTGTATTTATTCATCAAAATTTTTGTCCTAACATAATGCACCAAAATGTTATTGCAAACATCAGAAATGCAAATAATGCCATCACCACTGATAAACAATAAACTAAATATTTTATTGTTTTATAATTATTCTTTCTAATTATTCTATGCAAAATTTAAACACTAATTTGTTTAATTTGATCATAATTTCAATATAAAAAGATAGGAAAAATAAATAAATCAAAATCTGTTCTCTTGGTTTCAAAATTTTTGTTGAAAATTATATTTTATAATAAAGATTAAAATATCTAGAATAAATTATAATACTAATATCACCTCCAACTTTTGCATTAAAAGCAATTCCAACAGCACAGATACTATTATTTGCAATGGCAGCTACTTCTCCTGCACATCTTGTACCATGCCTGTAAAAATAATCAAAATTAATTCTGAAATAAAATATTATTTAAAATAAAATTTAAAACAATCTACCTGTTAGAATTAATAAAATCATAGCGAGGTTCTGGATTGCTGTCGTGATTATTAACATCATAGCTAGCAAGTGGATCCTAAAATATAAAAAATTATATTTACAGTTTTCTAAAAGGAGCATCACTGTGAATATTATTCTCTGAATTTAGTATATTATTGTTTCAATATGTAGTATATAATGAATGCCCCTACAAGTTGCATTACTTCTGAAACTCTTTGTAACTGTTTCTATGAAACAGTTGTAGTTATGAACAAATTTTAAACTCCACTCCATACTGAGATCAATTTCAAGGAAAAATTCTGCAAGATTATTCACCATTAGCAATCCTTTGTTTAGATTAGGAAGTGTCATTTTACTCTCTTTGTCTTTGTCCTCTTTGTTATCATCATCATCTTCCCCACTAGAGATTAGTTCCTCCAATTCCTCTTCAGTCAACTCCTCATTGTGTGACTGCAGCAGTTGCTCTATATTGTCATTCTTTATGTCTGCCCAACTTTCACCACCCAAATGTTTTGCAATATTATTTCCTTGATCTCTGGGAATTTGCTGAGCAAATTCATTCATACATTCCTTTCATAGTTTAGACCAACATGCATTCAGAGTTGACTGCTTTACTTCAACAAGTGAATCTTTAATGATGGTGATGCAATCGACAATGATGAACTCTTTCCAGTAATCTGTGACTGTCAGACTTAGGTAATTTTCAATAACTTCCCATATCTTTTTAAATGTACAACATGTATAGTATAACTTGAATGTTTCTATAATTTCTTGGTCCATCAGTTGAATAAGTGTAGTAGTATTTGAGTTGTATTTTTACCTCCAACATTTGGGTGAGCAAACTGAAGTATCTCTAGATATTCTGGAGTATCATCCAAAATCAGCAGAACTTTGAAGACCAAGTTTTCTTTGCATATCTACTGCTCAACATCATAAACAATGCAATTATTCAATTAATTCATTGTCAAAACAGCACATTTTTTTATTTGCATGCCAAAACACCAAAGAATGATATTTGTTTTTATCTTTCAAGGCATGTGGATTCAGCGAGTTATACACTAGCATTAGTTTCATTATACAGCCACTTGCTACATTAGCACACACGAACAGAATGACAGGATCTTTTGTGGCCTTGAATCCTGATGTAGAGCATTCAGCTTTGGAGATTAAAGTCCTGTTAGATATGTGCTTTTAATAGAGACCCATTTTCTCTGCATTAAATACCTGTTCAGGCAGGTACTCTGCAAAGTTACCCTTTATCCAGAATTTGCAATAACCTAATAGATAAGTAACTATGTCCAGAGTTTGTAATTAACACTTATAACTAAATTGCTGGTACTGGGCTTGCTAACTTAAGATGTATCTTAGTACAATATTCAATCGAAATGAACTATTAACTTCAAAGAAATGACTTTATTAACTCACAACCACAACAGTTAACATTAAGAAAATTTCTATTAATCTCAATAATATCACAACAATAATTTAACAAAATACTATCAGAAGATGCCTTAATAGAAAGAATCAAAAATACTCTAACTTATGCTATCCTTCAAAATTACAATTCAACTTTTACTATACCACCTAATGTTGAAGTAGAAGTTGTAATGTGACAATTCCTGTTCTCTTAATGCTCATCTCAACTTCAAAACATTACTACAGAATGATTGGTTGGTCTCTGTTTTCTCCTACTGACATCATTGGTATGGGTGAGTTTCTTTATGCAGTAGCTATACAGTGCTTTACAACTAACTGTTTCTAAAGTCTTCACTGCAAGATGTCGCTACAGTGGATGTAAAGTACATTTTTACATTGCGTCGAGAGTAAAGTAAAATGGCAGAAGGTTGTGCAAATGAAATATATGAAATGCACTTTTTATGTGGGGAAAAACGTGCATTTCATAAAAAAGTAATATATAAAGTGTATAAAAAAGTAATATATAAAATAATATATCTTAGTTCTTAGAACTTAACAAGAAACTTACATATTGAACAGTTTGTATATTCAATTTATATTAAAATATATATATTCTATTTGGAAAATATTTAGAACATGTGTTTTTATTAATTAAATACAAATTATAATTGATATAAATGATTATGTATCAATAGGTGTTCTAAATAAGATGACAAAACATAATGGAAGCAATTTTGCTATTATTTTGAATTATAATTTAAAAGAAAAAAATTTAAATTTACAAATATATATATTTGTAAATTTAAACTTATATTTTAAAATATAATTACTTCATATATACATATAATTTTATACTTCAGTTGTACTTCTTGAAAGTCTGAAGTGAGATTTCAAATCAGTATCTGAATATAAATTATCTGTATGAATATAATCTGTATGAATTATCAGAATGAATAAATTATTATAAGTATCTGAATAAATATCTATTATACATTCCAACTAGTTTATTTTTATCTGTATTTTTTAATGAAAAAAATAATCTTAAATTTTCATTACGACTTTTTTTCTGTCGAAATTCAACTAAAACATTTTTTCAACAGCTATAATACAAATTGGATAGACAGATTTCTCTATTTTGTGCAACAGCAAATCATTTCTAAATTGCTATCTAGCAACGTGCAAAGTTAATACTTGACATCATTTAAGCTGTAAATGCAGGATATTTATCTGTGATGGTACAACTTGTGCGCGCTTCAAGCTAATTTGCATACATGATACTACAACTTAGTTTATTTTCTAATTAGAAGTTAAACATTCATGTCATAGTCTTTGTAATTAAAATATTCCCACTGATAATTTGATATATTGATCACTCTTCAAGTCCAGTTCGGAATCAGTACTAATCTGCATACCACTAGTCGATAACGATCGTTTCCAAGATGGCGGCTGAAGCGGTAAGTTTAAATTTTCATAGAGAGAGTGGGGAGAGGAAGTGGACCATCCTCGACTAAAAAAAAGATCAACTTAAACTTAGGTTTTTTTAAAGGAAGAGAGAAGAAGTAGGAAAGAGGTCCACATCTCAACTCTTTTTTTATCTTCAATTATTTTTTTAATTGTTCTGGATAAGTCTTTGTAGCATTATGGTAAGCTGAGGCTGTTTCTCCAATTATCTTTGTTATGAAGGTTATGATAATGGAGGAGTGTAAATCATCCCTTACTAGCTTAAAATTTAGACTGGGAAGAACTCTACCCAGTTGTTCCAATATTCTCAGTGCTTTTTCGTGTATTACTGAACTATTTAAAAGGAACTCTCAATATTTGGACTAAGGACCAAACATAAGTGCCTTTTTCCATCCTTTCATAATTGAATCATGGGACATATAGGTAACTAGTACTAGTAGCAGTTCCTCTAAAAACACTAGCTTTAATTGCTGTTTCACTTTTTTAACGGCCTTTTCATAGTTGACTCATTAACATTCATTAGTCTGGCCATCAATGCAGCACTCTTGCAATAATCTTGCTACCACAATTTTTTATGCAGAAATAGCATGTTTCTAGCTCTTTTGGCTGGTTTATGACTGTCAGTTATGTTTTCTGAGCATTTGGAGTATATGATGATGAAAAAGAATAATCTATAAAAGCAAAACTAATGCTAAATTGTATTTAAGAAAAACATGCATGAAACACAAACATGAAATAACATTAATATATACTTGGAACACAAAAATGCAGGATGGATTGATTCTACTCCTATTGAAAGTTATGTACTGTATATGTAGAAAGTGAAAGTCTGTTCTTCTAGAAATCACAGTCTAAGTGACTTAAAAAGAGAGAACAATCTCATTCAGATCCAAAATCAAAACCAAAGCCAACATTAGTCCTTTCTTTTCCATCCCTCTTTTTCCTTTTAACGTGAAAATTCTCACCATTCTCTAAAATACAAAGTGAGACATCTATAAAATTGTTAATTTGCAGTGAAAAGTAATAATAAATAGAAAATAAATGTTTACAAAAGCACTTAGTGGCTACTATCAATAACTACATATATATGAATCCCAAATCTGTGGTTAGTGAATTGATGTGCATTTATGTAACTGTGTCTATGTGAATTCCATGAGTGGAGAATCTGTAGTTGATGAGTGATTGTTGTACCATAGTATGAATACAAAATTTTACTTAATTTAAAATCATTTTTTAATTGTTAAAATATTTCATTTCTATAATAAATTGAAAGAGTGGCATAATTTCTTCATTTATATAATTTTTTTGATTGATTCCAAATAAATAAGTTACTGATGGAATAATGCTATTGTTAAATGAATTAAGTCTTTCTATTATAATTTCAAAAAACTGCTGTATGTTCATACAAAAGATGCAGTGTTGTCATTCAGCTGGTTTGCACTTGTTTGCCCAAACTAGTTGTTATAATATAGACAAGAAAAAAAAACAGTTAAATTCTTGCAAGCTTGTTAAATTTTTACAGCATAAAATGAAAACAATAAAATTATTAAAGGAATCATTATTAAAAATACATTGAGTCTCATATAATTATTTAAAAATAGTTGTTTTCAACAGAAATCATAACTTCTCTTTCAGCTTCATGTAGATATATTAAACAATAAAGTTGTGTACTAAAATAGTATTATAATAGCATTGTACCTATTTCGATATTTTATGATTGAGTTGTAGATAATTTTATTTTTGAGAAAAAATATCAAATCAATTATTAATTATTTTGAATGACAGCACTGCAATGATGATACAGTAAAACAGTATAGTGATAAAGCATTTTCTGTAATTTATAAATTATCTTTCTCACTAATATGCACTTAAATATTGTACGCATTTGCATAATCTTTCAATGATTTCAAATATATAAAACTGTTCATCCCGTTATTTCTCTGTTATAAAGTTAAGATGTGGAGGAAAAAGAGACAAGTGTAAGGAATGTTTAAATAAGCTCAGTAACTGTTATTGGATATAGTTTTATTTAACAAGATGATCAGAATCATATAAAAAGTAAAAAAAGTGGAGGTATATTTAATAAGTGATATTAGTTTTGCCATTAGATACAATATGCTTAATTAATTTTAAAAAATTTGCATATACAACTATGATTTTATTTGCTAAACAAGCAACAAATGATTTATATAGTCATGAATTAAACTAAAACTATAAAACTAAAAAATGAAGTTTTCAGTATTTTAAAATAGGAATGCAGTGAGGATTGACTGGCTTTCTTCATTTCATCAAGTATAATTTTATAGTAAGTTAAGTCATTGAATTTCTGCAGCACATCCACTTCTTTGAATTAGCATCATTTTCAATAAATAGATTCAATGCTTCCTAAATTTTTGTTAGACCTTCATTAATCATTTTTGAAAATAAAATGAGTAAAAGATTAATTTTTTAGATGTCTGTATCTATACAATAATTTTAAATTTAATAACGATGAGAGTACTCTATCTTTAAAGCTTTGGAAGAAGTTGTTGGGATATCTATCAATTTTCTGCTTTTCTATTTCTTCTTCATATGAAAGTTGAGTTTCATTATAATGGCTCTTGATCAAATCATCTATCATAAGAAATGATCTATTTATAGGTTTACTTGCTTATTTAATTCTACAACTTCAGCTGTGATAAGATCTTTCTCTTCTCCTTCACATTTATGCAAAAAAACTGATGATAAACTTTTTTCCAACTGGATCTCAGTATGGAATGTTTAATAACACTGAGCTACTGATATTTTTAATATCAAAGATATTGTACTTCTTCCAGAAAGTAATGAAGGATGTATTGCCACTTTCCATAATCTATAAAGTCTACTCATAGTATGATGTCTTTTAAAAGGTGAAAGCACAGTTTACTTCATTTGCTATAGTAATGAAATAGTATTGTGAGCCAAAAATTACTTTTTACATTTGGGTGCATATTACACAGAGTAGCAAAATGGAAAGGAGCATTATCAAGATGTAATAATATCTTGAATAATAAATTTTTTCTGATGCAGTAGTCTTCCATTGCTGTACAAAATAGTGTTGAAACCTTTCTCTGCTGTTATTCTAGCTCTTTTGTTTGCTTTCCAAATTATTAGTAAGTTTAATATGAAAACATTTTACTTGTGACAGATATATATTATCATTGGCTTTTAGTTTAAAATTAGTCTGTATTATCTAGAATTAAACAAAGCTTAAATGTCTTCACATCAGAAGCCTTCATTTCATTTAATTCAATGTAAGTATGAGGAAATATTTTCTTCCAGAAAAGCCCTATCTCATTGACATAAAAAGTTTTTTGAGGATTATAATCTCCTTCAATAATTTTCTTAAGAAAATTAAGAATTTGTCATCTAATTGACAAGATTTCTCTAGCCTGAATCTGTGAAACTATTCTAAGCTTACACTGAATGACTATTCAATCAAAGTTCTCTCTCACATCATTTTTGATCATATCAAAGATGTTTTTTGCCTTATTTTGAATTAGTAATGTATTTGACAGCTATGTTTCATTGTTGTATTCCTCCATCCAAAGTTTTAACAATTTCTTCATTTTGCTTTTACATTACTGCTTTCCTCCTCTTAGATAAAATAAATGAATCTAATGAATCAGAATTTTTTCCATGATTCAAAATTTTGACTGTTTCGTATAAAAATACTAACAATTCAATGATTTAAATTCAATGTGTGGGTGTATGCAATAAAAACCACTCTCTCATCAGATTCCATTCATTTTATAACATCCACTTTTAGCATAAAAGTTAAAATTTTCTTTTTTTAATTCTTATGATGAATGATTATTGGTGGTACTTTTTTTGAGAATTCACAATTTTATATAATATGGACAAGTTCAATAAAATTGGACTGAATAGGATTCAAAATAAACAAATTCTATACAGCAATGTATACAGTGCAATGTTTTTAATAGCAGCAATGTATGGGACTATATATGTATTGTTGTACTGTCTATTTGAAAATTACCATGTTATGTTTTCTTCTATATTTTATGGATGATAAAAATAAACTTTATTTATTTAATATTTTAATAAAAGATTTAATACTCTGTATTAAAAAAAAATTCCTATGTCATAAAATGAATCTAAATGACAATCAATGTAGGATATTGTATTAATCCCTCTAGTAATGGACATCAGCAAAAATATGAAAGTTATTTTTTGTAACTTTAACAAAAATTGTTTTTAATACAAGTGAGAAAAAATTATATTTTTAAATCCATCACAAAAATTTTCCATTCAATTTTTTCATATAAAATCAAAAATACAATATTTGCACTAGATATGTCTAACAGATACTATAGATAAATATAGATAAATAGTCATACATATATATAATCTATCCAGAATTATATTTTGCAACTCCTCCAGATATTGTACACTATTTTGTGTTAAGAATAAAAGTTTGTTTTAATACTGTATGGAAAACTATATACATATAATGAAAAATAAAGTAAAATAGAAAAGATATTGCTTGTTAATTGAAAATTGATTAACATTCATGATGGGATGAAACACAAGGTTGAAGATAGAGTTAAACATGCCAGTCCTGGGCCTTTGCTACAAAACTGGAAGTGTGGAATTCAGAATTACACCTGGATTCCCAGAAAACATTGCTTTACCATGCAGCCATCTGACCAACACAGTTCACACAAAAAAAAATTGCTAACAACTAACCTAAATCTGAAATTTGGATAGCATATGTTTGAATATGAGTTTGAATTGTCAGTAATGAAAGTCTGGTATTTATATAAGTTGAAATCCCCTAAAGTTAGAATTGACTATTTGAAATTTCTTAATTTCTAATAGAAGTAATAATTTCTAATTCAAACATCATGTAAAATTTCCTTATGAACACACAATAATTTTCTTTCGTCTCTGATTAGGTTCATTAATACTTGTTTTGCCCTAAAGTTATTTCCCCCAAGTATTATCTGTTTAAGCCAATATCTGAGGAAGAAAAAGTTAAATTTTCTAAATCCAAAAAAAATAAAAATGATTTTATATTTTATTTACATAGTAAAATTAATTGATACTTACATAATTTAATTTTATATCAGGATGATCTTTTTCCAGTCCATCATCTAATATTGTTACAACTATTCCTTGACCAGTTATACCCTTTGCCCAAGCATTCTGGACATTCATGTCCAGACCTTGTCCACGATTCTGTAAAATTACTTTGTTATTAATCTGTTTAATTTTTCTTTCAATTGAAAACATTTATATAAAGATTACAGAAGCAATGCAAACATAAGCTCTTATACAACTTAGTTGTGTAATCCAATTAAATAATAAATTAAGTACTATTTATTAAATATAAATGTTTTTGCTCCTTAATTTGCTATTGAAATGTTTATTATTTTGCTACTGAATGCTTGATAAAGAAATTTAAACATATTGCAAACATTTTTGGATGCATTATTTTAGTGGTCACCAAACTTATAGCCCACAAAATATATATCTGATATACAGTTTATTCAGTTTTTGTTTTCCATATGTAAAAGCATTAAAATCAAATTTATGTTTGTACATTTTTTTAAAATGTACAAACAAATTTATATTACCATATGTACATAAATTTTAATAAATTTTTAATTATTGTGATTTTTTTATTTATATTCTTATATAAATATGTTTGTACACGCATGCCTGTTGTATAAATAAAAAAATATATAAAATTTCATAAAATATTTGTGTGATCTTGGTTCTACCCAATTCATTTGAAATTCAAATGTTTGGATTTGGTCTTTCTCTTAAAAAGTTTAGAGAATCATTATTTCAACTGAAATAGCTAACTCAAAAAGTGTTTTATATCAGTATGGCTACTATTACTGCAATAGATACTGCATATCTTTGAAACCAAGAACTAAAACTAATGAAAATCAGCAATCTATTATACATTGTAAAAGTCTGTTATATTGCCTATGTTGAGAAATACCAAAATTAAAACAAAATAATAAGGCATGTAATAAGTATATTGAATATTTATTAAAATATTCTGCCAAAATTTTTTAATCCCTGAATTTACATTATCCATATTTTTGTTTATTTCAGACATTAAATTTATTTTAATCAAGCATTCACTATTCATTTATATTTTATATATATAGTGAATGCATAGGAATAATTTATAATAATAGTGGGAAAAACATAATTTATTGATATTTGATTAATACAGAAATAAAATTTCTTTATTTCATTTGCAATGCTTATTATAATATTTTATTTTCAATTATAGTATTTAATTCCAATATTCTTACATCTCATATTCCAAATATAAATTATTTTATAAATAAAAATAATCATACCAAATACCACATTTGAGGCCATCGTGGATCATTTAGATTTGCATGTGCTGAATTGTTTTTTAGTTTGAAATCTCTTTTTATTCTCCGTTTTAATTTTTGTTGTGAAAACCATTTTACCTGAAATGGAAAAACAAAATTGATTTTTGTTTTATAAAAAATTTTAATCTCATCATAAGAACAATTAAATAAGATTATGAAAACAAGTTTTCATAATCATTTTTTAAAATTTTTAATCTGAAACTAAAAATTTTAATATCTTATTCTAATATAAAATATAGCAATTTGAAAAAAAAAATCACAATGATTTTAGAATGAATAATGCACAAAAATAATTTTAAGTAAAATAAAACTTGTTAAATTAATAAATTCAAAATTAAATGAAGAAATGCCTATGTTGAAAAATATCAGAATTAAAATAAAATAATGATAAGACATGCAATAAGTATATTGAATATTTATAAAAATACTCTGCCAATATTTTTTAATCCTTGAATTTAATTATCCAAATTTTTAAAAGTATTATCAAAAGTATAAAAAGTATTATAACTATACATAATTTTTAAATGAACTTTAACTTATTCATATAAATAAATATGCATTTAATGAAGAAGCATGAATGAAAATTTCCGATGAATTAATGCGTGACTTGATAATTACTTAATTCACTTACTTCGAGATTTTTAAAAAAGAAGCTTCTTACAGTTATGTTTGTAAATTTACATTATTATGAAACTTTATTAAAAAGTATGCGGTAAAATCCAATCCAAAAGTGAGCTTTTAAGAAGACGTCACATCAAAGTCCACTCTCCGCGATAACATAGCATATGGGCTTCGAGACATTACCTACCGCAACCAACTCGATTATAACGTAAATAACTTGAAGTTTTGACGCCTTCCGACCAAGTGAGTCAGAAAATGTTCGATCTAACATTTTTCGATAATTCAAAAATATTTCTCGTCGAAGTGAAACTCACACCGTGAAAAGGTCTTGCTTGCCTAAAAAGGATTTTTGGCCTAGATTATGGGACTTTGACCTATCATTCTTGTGCCCAAAATAAACTATCTTGAGTCAAGATTAAAATAATTGTTACACTGGCTAAATTAATTGAGCACAATGCATGTATTTATCAAGAATATTCACCTTGATCCAGGAATATTATTTTTGACTCAAGAAGAAGATTTATTTCGGATTACCAAAATAAGTCAAGATTATTGGAAAAACAATTATTCTTACGAGAAAAAATTCCTCTTGAGTCAAGAAAAATTCAATTTAGAATTAAATCATCTTAGCAGCATATTTTATCAGAAATATATAGCAATAATAAAGTCAAAACTTCAAATTGCACAAAGATATTTATGAAAATTCATACCGTTACATCTTCAAAAACCATGCAATTCTCTAAAGAATTCATCTTTTTGAGAAAAAATTGCAAAATTACAGCAAAGTAAACATGAAAAATAAATCCATTAAGCGC
>WUQG02415295.1:0-15790 GCA_011317285.2 Androctonus mauritanicus | reverse complement strand
AGAACCAAAGAAGAATGAAACTTTTCTGCATTCTGCATTTCTGCGCAGAAAAGTCTCGGTGTGTTCTAGGCTTTACTTGTTAGTTTGAACAAGACAGATTTAGACTCGGCGTAGGCTACAGCAAGTTTCATGCTTAGTCCCGGTTTAAATTAGTCTTCGTTTATACAACCGGCCTTATTATATGTTTTAAATTTAATGAACTAGGGCTTAAAATTTATTTTGTATAAATCCAATAAAGTGAGTCATTGATTATTTTCTTTGCATAACTTAGGAATATTATATTATAAGATCATTTACTCTAGGATTCTAAATATTTACATATATATGTATAGTATGTAAATTTATCATAATTATAGCAATCTACTTTGAAAAACTTTTACCGTATATCTAAGAATAAATGATACTGTAGCAATAGGATACGAAATTATAAATAATGAGCGGAAACGAATGACATAAATGAAAAAAAATCGGATTAAAATTGATATTAACTTGACAAATGCATCGAATTCAGTATGTAAATTGATATGCACATCATATCAAATGAACAGTGGAACAATAAATGCTGACGGAAATGATTTTTCAGCGGAAGTCTTCATCTTATTCAAATAAGGGAAACATGCAGTATTAGCAAGATATTTTTCATTCAGAACTCTTTTACGGAAATGATTCAATATAATATCTTAAACCGATTGAAACCAGAAGATCTAACTTTGTTAAAATTAAATGGAATTAAATGATAAAGTTTGGAAGAGATCCAGTAATGTCTGTCTAATCATTTTTGATTACTATATATTATTGATGAGATCTGATATAACTGATACAGAGCAAAGAATCATCAATATTTTTACAAAATACACTGTTAGTAGCTTAATATTAACTTCGATTTATAAAAAACAATGCTAATTAATTTTAGGATTTCTGATTAAAATTATTAATCGATTCTCGTTATTCGTGGTAGTTAAGTTGATTAAATTCTTCGCGAATACGGAATTAACGGATACCGAAGCATTATGTCTATGGGAAATATAGAGCTTAGATTCCTGCGAACCTTTCTTCCAAACATTTTCATCCTTTGCTTTATATGTGTTTTTCTGACATTTTATTTAATTTATATTATAGTATTTACAAATAATTACAGTATATTCAGTGTACAGTACTGTATACAGTAAGTAAAAATCTTATTCTGATGGATAATTGTTTGATGCTGCAGGATGTTTGATGTGGAAACTGATACATTGTCTTCCCAAACTGCTTTGAAAAATTGCGTCAGTCTTGTCTGCATCGCTTTTTGCCTCAGATCTTCTAAAATCTTGACTTAAAGAGCATATGCGCAGGATGTTAGGCGCCTAAATTTGATGCTATGTTCAAGCATAGAGTCACATTCTTCTATGGACTTGCGGGCGATAGGAACAGATTTTTGACTGCGGTTCTGTGGCCAGAAATCTGTGTTTGATGTGCAGGATGTTTGGTAACAAACAACTTCCTTTATTAGAGAGAGAGAGAGGGAGAGAGAGAATTTACATTGATAACAGTATTTTCGCCACTCAGCGGGAATCCGCGAATAAGCGCGAAAGTGCCGCGAAAATCGATTTTGTGGTTACAAATAAATTTTCGCGAATAGTCGAATCCGCGAATAACGAGAATCGACTTTATATGAATATCACTAACCGTTTCAATGTTTAGAATCCTAGATCATTAATTTGATCTAGGATTCTAAACATTGAAACGGTTTAGAATTCTAGATTTTAAACCGTTAAAATCTAGGAACGGTATTTTTAAGTTTACAAGCTTTAAAAAAAAGATATTTTCTAAATTTACTTAATGATTATTTTTAGATTAGATCGTTTTTTAAGTTTACATTACTATATAATTTTGTATAGTAATGTACAGTAATCATATTATATATAAATTTTAGCATCATGATAGGTCTATTAATCCAAACTTTCTAAATAATTAAGCTTAAATAATGATTATCCAAATACAGTGTAATAAAATTTGATGTGTTGATAATCTGTTCAATTAAAAATTTGCTTTAAGGGATTAAAGAACAAATTTTACGAAAGTTATATTCAAAGAAAGAAAGCGGTTGTTAACATTAACATTTTTACTTTTCCTTTAAACATCTTTAAACCGAAACAAAAGAATCTAATAGAAGAACAGCAAAATAATTTGAAGCAATTGAATAAATAAGGCATTCGATACTAAGTTAAAATCGTCAACAGAAGCAGAAATAATGGTGTAAGATGGTAATTTTTCTTTTCTTCTAGTCAATATTCATTATGTTAAAAAATTTTCATCTAACTCGTATAAAAACAATGAAGATTTTCCTTTCTTTGGAAACTGATAGAAAATCGTCAACAGAAGCAAAAATAATGATGTAAGAAGGTAAATTTATTTTCTAGTCAATATTCATTATGTTAAAAAATGTTCATCCAATTCATATAAGAACAATGAAGATTTTTCCTTTCCTTGGTAACTCACAAAAAATCCTTTCTAGATTCTTAACATTCCGAAAACTTTTTCCATTATTATGTTTTATATCAAGCATATTTTATTTTTGAATTTAATTTCTAATTGGATTTTCTTGCAAGTAATGTGTTTTTGTTACTGTTAAGAAGCGAAAATATCATCAACAAATAAACTCTCAGTAGTAGTTTTCGTTTTCATCTTGTTTAGTACATTATATATCTAAAATAAAATAAACTTATGATAGATAACATAAAGAAGTTTCTTTTTTTTTTAATTAACATATTAAACAATGCTATTAAATTCAATAAACATGTTGCTAACAGTATATCTTTAGAGCAAATAACAAAAATATTACTACTGATAAAAACATTAGATTCAAAATTTAAAGCTGACAAGGTGGATGGACCATACCCTCCATATATAAACAGGGAAGAAGAAGAAAAAGAAGAAGATTCAATATAATCTGCGGGAAAATTAGGCAAGTTTCGAGTTGTACAAAACTTTTTCTACAGCATTTAGATATTTTATAAAGTTATTAGGCTCTGTAATGCACAATGCCTTATAAAACATATATAGTATAGTACATAAAATACTTCCTCAGTTCAATGTTACTCTTTTAGAATTCCACTTGACATTTGTTCAGTTTTTCAGGAGGCCATAAATAGCAAGATATTACTACTGAACTCCAGAAAAACATTTATATAACAGTTTCAATCTTTAGATTCAGATACTACATCTGAATCCGAATTCTCTTTGGGTTAAGGCTTCCTTTTTTTTTCCTTGTGTTCTAGGTGCTTTTGACATCATCTCTTATTTTTATCTTTTCCATGATTATCGGTAATCTCGAGAGAGTTCTTTTCCCATTTTTGCAACTACAATTTTCTCTACTTTCACGTAGTTTTCTAACACGTAAACAGTTTACTTTTTTTTTGTTTTTACTCTCAGATATGCACGTGATTTTTTTTCCCTTGTTTTCCTTCCAAAATTTCTAACATTTTATTTCATTCTGAATAATTAAAAATAATTATTTTTTCTTCAAATTTCCTAAACGTTTCGTAATTAATTTACGTAAAATAAAACTCAATATTATATTCTATATACTGTATAAAAAAAAATCTTATCTTAGATCGTTTACATAAATAACTAAACTGTGTTTAAGTTTCTTTTAGAGGCAACTGTTCAATAAATAAAATAATTAAAACGTTCTGAAGATGTGTCTGCACAGAAATTAAAACATAATATTTTATAAGAAAATTATTCTATTTTAGACGACAAGATAGATTTTAGATTCAAAATCTAGGATTCAGAAGCTCTTCGTTACCATCTGCTACATCCAATTACAGTAAAGATTGTATTTCGAGAGACGAAAATGGAACACTAAGAATAATTGATTGAAATGGAAGAAGTTTAAGCAGTTTGCAAGAGATAGAAAGATTGAATTGATTGAAAGACTTAAATATAATCTTTGAGAAGGAAAAAAAAAATCATTTTCTGTTTCAATCGGTAATATCACCATTCTACTTTCTTGGATGAGAACTTTCGGATTTAATCAAATTGATTTAAGCATCAAAGGAACTTCACTAACTTATCAGGAATTTGTAAGTTAAGTATCCGATTGGAATGTCAATAAAGGGCTATCCAGCATCGAAAAGATAAATTCAAACGTCCATTAATTCAATTTAAAGCATTATTCATTTAAATTTTGCCAGTAATATCTTAAAATTTGAAAAATGGTATATATTCGCTACGCTTCCAAATTGTTTCTCCTTCGACTAAGATTAACTTATTTAAAGCATAATTTGCTAAAGTTCTAATACTAAAATTGCTTAAATTTTTAATTATACAGCATTCAATTTAAGTGAAGATTATATATAAAAATCAAACGTTCTAGTAATTTTTTTTGTTGTTGTTGTTGTTGTTAAAAGCAGTAAATTGAACAAATAAAATTAATGAAAGTACAGTACTACAGTTTCATTTAAAATTCTTGAAAGAAAAAGAAACTAGAGAATTTTAAATAAATAAAATTTAATATTCTTCTAAGTACTTTGGGAATAATGTAGAATTTTTTTCCAAAGTAATATATATAAGTGCAGATTAAAGTAATAACACTATCTGTCTACACTAAATAGAGTCTCGAAGACATTAAAAATAAGTTAAAGTTTTCATGCGCTATCTGGATAACGAACAGTTTAAAAGAAGAGATAAACTACATGTTATAAAATTTAGTAAGAACGAAACATCAATATATAAAACAAAAATAAAAACAAAGGTGAAAGATCTCTTCATAGGTTTTTAGTGCTGTTGGAGTATGATATTTATTATCAGTGTAATCTTGAACAGACAAATAAAGTAAGCAAACCACGACTGATATTTTTCTCCAAGAGTTTTTTAAAAATGCTAAAAAAAAAAAAATATTAAAGCATTCAATAAATTCGAATTAAATCGCTGGAAACAACAGTGCATCAAAATGTATTTTATATATATATAAAAAAAAATTCAATTTAGGTAATGGAAAATATTATAATTGCAGATACAAATATAAAAAAACTGTTTCAAGCTACTTCAATGTTTTCTTTCAATAAAACAAATGCAATAGTCATCAAAATTTAAATAATGTTTTTCTTCGAATATGTAAAACACAATAAAACATATTTATTATTATTTTTTTTTTTTAATAACTGTATCGATAGTTGATGATGGTCAATTGATCGTTCGAAATCATTTCAGCTGGAAAACGTATTTTATTCTTATAGTTCTGCTTTGAATTATGAGAATTACAACTTAAACGCGCGTTGTTCTTGTTCATGCATTTAATAATAAGGTAACTCGGGGGTAAGATGGCACAGTTAACAATAACTTCATTTATCATGAACATGTGGAATGGAAAAAAATATGTAAATTATATCAATAGGCTATATAACTTGCTTATTTAGTTATTAATTGGGAAAATAAAAAATGATTTTTTTGAACGTGTAGAGGTAAAAAAGGCAATTAAATGAAATGAAACAAAACTGACATCTTTCTCCACCATTTGGGGAAGATGTGAGGTACTATGGGGGAAGATGGCACAACATGAAGTTTACAAGAGCAGAGAAAAACACATTTAAAAGAACATTTTATATGTATATGACACTTACATAATGTGACTTTTCTATGCAAAAGAAAAAAAAGAATGGAAGAAAGCGCACCATTCCCTAACATTTTTTGCGAGCGCAATTGTCTTTACTGCAAATTTCATGCAAGCATTTCTTGCATTTAATGCATTCAATCCGGTCACATTTTGGTCCCTTCTTATCATAATAATACCCCTTACACTCGACACAAAAATCCTGATATTCAACATGGTCGCCATCACTACTGCCTACCAAAATATCTTGAATTGAAGAGGATGACGACAATTTTCTTTTTCTCAAAATTATATAATGAATATAATGATAACCTTTATAAAAAAAAACAAGCAGTTCTGGAAAGAATTATATTAATTGTCTAGTTTCCAAACACATCTTTTGTTTTAAGGATGAGAGATAAAAAATATATAATTTAATTTATCAAATAGTTCTATAATTATTATAGGTAAACCTCAAGAAATTGAACGTCCGGCATTTTTAAACGAATGCCTGCTAAATTTCATAAAATTCGATCAATTGTTGTAGTTAAAAGACTTAAAAGTCCGCCATTTTTAAATGATTGAAGATAAACGATATTAGACACGTGTCATCGAGATAATCTTCGCTTGATTTGACAATCTTAAATTTCATAAAAATTCAATAATTCGTTAATAATATATTAAGAGAGTATATCACAGAAGTTTGAACACCTGCCATTTTTAAATGTTTTTAAAATATAACTCATAAAATCTTTGTAATAAATCTATTTTATTTGAGTCTTATTGCATCATAATAAATATTAGGTCTCAGACAGAACTGTCTTGAAGATAACTTCGAAGATAATATTGCATAGCCATATGAAAATATCTACAGGATATTCTGGAACGACGTGGACAAACTTATAGGAGATGTAGAAGGGCTCAAAAGAAAGTCATTTTTGTCTAGTCAACAGGGCGTCTAAAGTGCTGTTTCCGAGTTATAAGATGTGAAAGGGGCATTCAAAATTGTACTTTCTGCGTAATTTAAAAAAAAACGGTTTTTTGAGCACCTTTTGTAAATAAACGTGTTAATTTGTTATATTTTGTTGCTTTTCTTTATGTTTTTACACCACCATAGCTACTAAATCACCTACATTTGTCCTATGTTTCATCGAACATTGTCGCATATCAGCTTCTCTGTAAGGCAATTAGTTGTGCAGAGAAGTAACAAGTAAGGCAATTCTGAAACACATTTAATCGATTGTCTCGGAAATGGTGCATACTATCGAGGTGCATGAAGAGAATCTTTTATGTGTAATTTTTAATGTTCTTGAAGAATACGTTCTCACATTTTTGGAAATTGCAAAGCGTCCATCTTTTTTTTTTTGAGATAAAATCTTCTCCGAACCCTCATATCTCTACCCTCCAGTCGCTATCACAACCATCCATATGCCAAGTTATTGCAATCTTCCAACTAGTTCCCTATGCCAAATATCATAAAAAAATGAAAAAACCGTTTTCTTTAAATAACGCAAAAAGTACAATTTTGGATGTCCCCTCCACAACTTATAACTCGGAAACGAAGCACTTTAGACTCCCTGTTGACTAGACAAAAATTGCTTTTTTTTGAGCCCCTCTACCTCCTCTATAAGTTTGTTCACGTCGTTCCGGAACACTCTGTAGTTTATAGTCATCGTTTTACTTATCTATATTTAAATTATCTGCTATTAAAGCAAAACTTGTGGTAAAGCTTCGATATTGGAAAATCATACTAATATATAAATGTTTAAAAATAGTTTTCTATATTAATACCATGCAAATCTTGGAGAGAATCTGTTTTAAATCATTATTATACAGTATTTTCTTGCTTAATACACGTTTATATAGTACAGTATTTTTTGAGTTTTTATATAAATTATTATTTTTCAATGTAATTTTATTTTGAAAATTCGCTCTCTCTCTCTTCATTTTTTTAATCCTGATGCTCCAAATTAATTAAAAAAAGAACAAAATAGATACAAAATTTTTAGTATGTGCTTTCAGTTGTATAATAAAGATAACCATAATGTATATTCATATAAAACAAATGATATAAACAAAAATTTTTCAATTCATACCAACTTCAATAGTGGCTTGCTGAAAGACGTTGGTAGATCTAATAATGTTGCAATGTACTGATAAAAGGAGTAGAAGTAGTAGTAGTCGGGTTTAATATTCATTTATTAAATCAGTAACAGTTGGATATTATATTTATTTAGCCTTTTCGAACGATTTCTCCTCATTTATAATCCAT
Organism: Androctonus mauritanicus; assembly: GCA_011317285.2. Taxonomy (NCBI): domain Eukaryota; kingdom Metazoa; phylum Arthropoda; class Arachnida; order Scorpiones; family Buthidae; genus Androctonus; species Androctonus mauritanicus. The sequence goes on along the minus strand of WUQG02415295.1, from coordinate 7,943 downwards.
CTCCAAGTAAATTAAACAATTTCCGAGTTAATCTGTAAACAACTCGTTAAAAAAAATCCAACTAAAAAATAAAAAATTTTCTAAGACAATTATAAAACTCTAGCTGAAAACAGCTAGAGTTTTATAATTTTCTTAGAAAATTTTTTATTTATATAACAAATATTTTACAAAATTAATTATAATAATTTTAAATATAGTACTTTTAGAATAAATATATTTTATATATGCAGTTTTAAATTCTTTAAATTTTTTAAGAAAAATTAAAAGAAATACTTTATACTCATTTAAACTTGATTTAATTTTAAATAATATTTTATATCGATTATATGTAGAAATTTAAAGATATAGCAGAAAATTTCTAAATATATTATCATGAAAAATATATAAAATTAATAAGAGTGATAATGAATAGAATTAATAATTCTTACTCGTATGAATTCATAACAGATCTTGTGAATCAATTATTCTTAAGAATGAGTCATTTCATATCAGAAATTGAAAATTTATCAACTTACGTTTTGTGAAGACACAGAATTCGGGTCAGATGCAAGATGTCACACCCCACTTCATCGAAAGTTACGAAAGGAATTTGAACGGAGTGACAACTTAAAAGGAAAACAAACGATAAAAAGTATCGTACTACCCGACCCTCAGAACCTTGTCTCCACCACATAAAGAAGTATAGAAAATATATGATCAAAGAGTTGTGTTACATGCAGCTGTCTCGAAAGACAAAATAAAAAAAAAAAAAAAAAGAAAAACACAAGACGTCATCTTTCCTCGGGAAAAAAGTTGAAAGATAAGATCAGTAAGTTTTATCCGAGACAGAGATAGACTAACACAGGTAAGTCAGTCTTCTCTGAGATTCTGAACAGAAGGTGTGGAAAATGTAGCAGAGAAAGTGATTCCGTGTCCTGTCCTGTTGGTGGACGTCCGATGAGGATTAGGAAATGAAGACAAAGAATAATGAAGGATTGAAGTAGATTTCTTTTATTCATTCTCTACCAGGTATGATCTCTAGCGTCAAATAGTTGTCTCGAAGAAAATATGCTAATACTATGTTTTATTTCCTGTTTATTTTAAGTAAATATATTTTTGTATGCGTTTCCAAATCAATTCTCCTATCCTGGATCCCTGCGTCACTTACTCACCACCCTTATTCAAAAATACCCTAAAATTTATCGATATACATTTTTATATCGGCCATCCGCTCGAAACTTACACTGGTATCAGAAGAGAGATTATCGAATGATAAGACTCCCAAGACACTAGTCTACATACCTTGTGGGATCCTTACTGTGTACTGCGTATGAAATGGAAAGTGCAAAACGAATTTTAAATATTTGAGATATTAATTAAAAATACAATGTATTTATTTATTTAATCCTGAGTATGGAGTACATTTGGGTGACAGAAAACGACGTAACAAGCAGACAACGTAACATTATTAATGTAATGTATCCATGTATCAATTCTCCTATCCTGGAACCCTGCATCACGCAGGGATCCAAGATAGGAGAATTTGTTTGCAATTGAATTGATTGAATTGAATAAGAGTCGCGAATAAGTGACTCTTATTGAATCACTTACTCGCGATCACTTAATCTCTTATAGAATCGCGAGTAAGCGACTTACTCGCGACTCTTATTCAAAAATACCCTAAAATTTACGATACACATTTTTATGTCGACCATTCGCTCGAACCTCACACTAGTGTCAGAAGAGAGCTTATCGAAAATGATAAGACTTCTAAGTCTATATATATTGAGGGATCCATACAATTTTATGTATACTGCCTATGAAGATTATTGATAAAATAGTTAAAACGGTTTCCAGTCTTGTTTATGCTGTAAACATTTTTGAAAAATTCAATTAAGCAATTATATTTTGAGAAAATTAATCAATCAAGAAAAAAGATTATTTTGTTGTGTTTCCATACAGATAAGTGGGATTGCTGCATTACATAAGTGTCTGAATGGATAAGTGTGTGTGCATTGCGTCATATCACATAATATTTGATAAATTGTAACAACTCAGAACTAATATGGCGGCAATTCTCGATGAAAATAATATGAGTTATTTTATGCCAAATTAAAATATTTATGATGATGATTTTCGAAGTTTTTTAAAGATATATATATTTGTAAACATGTACGAATGCATAGAGGACTAGAATTGATGTATAAGTGTTTTTATCGTTACATGAAATAATCCATTTTTGTTTGACTTCGGAGCAACGAACAGTTTGACGTTTTTTTGTTCGAACGGTATGATGGATTATCAATTTTCTGACATAACTATGAGAATTATCATATGTTTTACTACGTAGTGCATCGATGTTTAAAATGTCTGCCGCATAAAAGGTGCTGCTTAGTTGCCATGGTTAACATTAGAGGAAATGGAAAATATAAGGCGAGTATTTTATAAAATATTATTAAGAAAATTTTCTTTTTCTTTCATAATTCTAAAAAATAGTATAATTCTAATACAGTAGAATTCCGTTTATACGTTTTTGAAGGGGGTTGATATAAAATTATGTACCAGTGAGATTAACGTTAAAATGAAACTTTTAACTTTAAATGTTGAAAAAATACATAAAAATTTAAAATTTAAAAAAGTAAACTACATACTGTATGTTTTTTGCATACATTAAAACTTAAAATTAAGAAGTTTAATTAACCATGATGGGCAAATATAGTTATTTTGGCATAAAGAAAGAATCGATTGTAGTTGGTTTTTTGGATGCAATAATACATTCGTAGATCGAGTTTTCATACGCAACTACTGTACACATCTTGTCATCACTAATGTTTTTTGATATTATGCAACACTGCGTTACTTCCAGTGTAACACAACGTTACATAACGTGAGTAGAAAGACTGGTGGATAAGTTTTGGTTTTACTTTTGTATTCACTCTACTTTCTATATCAATAAGATAACGTAGTGTACAGTATAAGAAATTGTTCCTTTGTCGAAAAAGTTTGGCCAAGATTTCTTGGATTTTATGTATATAGTGCGACTCTGGGGGAATAAAAATAATAGCGTACAAATGCGAAAACGTATAAATGAAAAACGTGCAGGTGGGATGATTTTACACGCGAAATCGAAAGACGTACAAGTGCGAAAAACGTAGAGGTGAGAAACGTATAAACGGGGTTCTACTGTATTTCTATTTATTTTTGACCATTTTTGGCAACAAAAAATTATTTCATCTTTTTGTACTTTACTTTTTAATTATGCTAAAAAACATTAAGCTACTTTTATTATATTTTTATTCGAAATTTGAAGATAATATTGCAAAATATTTTACCATATCAATACGCAAAATACAGATTTCATCGAAAGCTCATTTTAGCAAACTTTTATTTTGAAAATTTATATTATAGTATAAACCCTGAAGTAGTTCTATAAAAAGAAAAACAAAATTATCAGTACAAGATATTAAACTATCATTTATTTTCTTCTATTAAATATATAATAATTTTTTCTTTATCACCGATTTTACTTATCTTAATCCACATATCTTGATAATATTTATTCGTTAATCAAAAAAACTGATTTATTAATAAAATAAATTATGTTACAATAATCAAAATATTAAAATTTGTTGAGTAATTTTTTTAGAAATTTTTTTAAAAATCAATTAAAATAATTTAGTATAATATTTCTGAGTAATGCTTAATTTATGAAAAATATACATATATATATATTTTTATAAAACAAGGATTTATTGTTTTGATGTATCATGTAAGGATCCCGCAACGTGTGTAGACTGGTATCTTGGGAGTCTTATCATTTTCGATATTCTCTCTACTGACACCTGTGTGCGGTTGTGTTTCTGACACCTGTGTGTGGTGTGCGGATGGTCGATATTAAAATGTGTATCGATAAATTTTAGGAAATTTTTGAATAAGGGTGGCGAGTAAGTGATCCAGGACAGGAGAATCGATTCGGAAATGCCTATTAAACAGGAAATAAAGCATAATATTAACGTATTTCCTTCGAGAGAACTATTTGACGCCAGAGATCATACCTGGGAGAGTGAAAGTAAAAAAAAAATCTACTTCAATCCTTCATTATTCTTGGTCTTCATTCCCTAGTCCTGGTCGGATATCTACCGACAGGACAGGGCACGGAATCATCCTTCTCTGCTACATTTTTCCTACCTTTCTCGAGTCTCAGAGCAGACTGACTTACCTGTGTTAGTCTGTCTCGGATAAAACTTACTGACCTTTTCTTTCGCCTTTTTCCCTAGGAAAGATGACGTCTTATATTTTCTCCTTTTTTTCTTTGCTTTTAACTTGTCTTTGGAGACACCTTCGTGTAAAACAACTCGTTGTTTGATATATATTTTCTATCTTTCATTATTCTTTCTTTATGTTGTGTAGAACAAGATTCTCAGGGCCGAGTAGTACGACATTTTTATCGTTTGTTTTCCTTTTAAGTTGTCACTCCCTTCAAATTCCTTTCGTAATTTTCGATGAGATGAGGGAGTGACATCTCGCATTCGACTCGAATTCTGGATCTCCACAATCACAAAAATGAAAATGTGTCATTTATTCTTTTTAGTTTAAATTTATTATATATAGTAAATATTTGAATGTCAACATTTATCATATTCAGATATCTTATATTATAGAAACTGCACAAAGGAAAGAAAAAATATGATTTTCATAGAGTGATAAAAATAGGAATTGATAGTATATATATATATTTGTTAAAGTATATTTTTCAAAATTCAACGACATAACTTGTCAAAGATATAATCTTAGATTTACTCATCAAAGGAATTTTTATTAAAAAAAAATTTTTTTTAATCGAGGAAAATTGAAACAAACTGAATAAATGTAAAAAAAAAAAAAAAATTCTGTGGAGAAAACAAGTAATTTTTAAAGTGAGATTTTTGATGATTATCCTAGGATTTAAACAGAAAACAGTTTATTTTTCGTTAAAATTAACCTTTTCTAATATTCTAATTATAATTTTTAAGACAGGAAATAGTTTGTAAATATTAATTTCCTGTTTTCTTCATGCAATGTTTGTTCGTTCAGGAAACACCACCGTTGTTTGTTTGCTTAAAGGATAAAAAGGAAAATAGATTTTCGTTAAGTTTATTGATTATTTTTTTTTCCTCCCAGTATAAATTATTTTTATTTTTTCGAAAAATTTGTTGGTTGACTTATAAATATTCAAATTTATGAAATTTGCGGAAATCGTCGACATTTGATTGATTTTCTTATATAACTGGAGGTTTAAAGATGGTGTTTGGATAGTTGGGGGGAGATAGTAGGTTGAACTCAAAGGTATATAGCCCAAGAGAAAGTATTAGAAGAGGAGAAACTGAAACGAAGACAAAAGTTTTCTTACTTATAGAAACAGGTAAGATGGCTAGCGTGAGAGAAAGGAGGGAAGGTAGAAAACTTACATTTTTTTTTCACTATTGGGTACAAAATACAGTACAGATATATAGGAATTAAAAACAGAATTTTCGTGTCAATAATCTGTTGACGGTTACTCGCTGTTCCCTTAGAACAATGATTTCCAAAGTGAAAGAGAAAACAAAAATTGGGGGTGCATGAGATGTAAATGAGGGTCCATGGGATCCATTCTCGTGGACCCCCATTACATCTCATGCATCCCCAATTTTTGTTTACTCTGACGTGAATCCCTTGCAGTTCGGAGTCGACCTCTAGGGTTCGATATAAACCATTTTGGGAATCATTGCCTCAGATTCAGGTATACAGTTGTAGCTTATAAATCCTGTGTCCTTCCCAAAACAGTCATAATCTTCTTTTGGTTGGAAATTATTTTCCTCCAGATGAATAAACAGTAGCACCATGAAAATTAAACAAAAAGTAAAATAAAATAAAAGGTACTTGAGACTATGAGATAGCAGTAGAGAAGTAGTGCCTCTCCAACTCTACCGCATCTCATCGCTAAGGATAATGCGAGTAATGTCGATAACTACAGTCATTATTCACTTTAATCACTGTCTAAACCTGTGTTATGATGTCTTCTTAGTATATCCTCTTCGAGAGCACCAGTGCAGTGTAGGAACTTCATTAGTTCTTCATGGAACTTTTGATTATCAATAAGGATATTGTGTTGGCCAGGCCACACTTATGTCCAGATAGTAAAACCTCTCTTTATAAGTTAATCCTTATATTATCGTACTTTTCACATATTTTATATATATTTTTTAATTTAAAGAACTTTAAAACTCACAAAGAGGAGTGAATTTCGTAGATTTTTAACTGTTTCTCTTGGCGATCTCATTACTTCATCATTCTATACAAGTTCATTATAATATTACAAACAACAGAGACGAGTAAAAGAAAACTTTATTACAACATTAAAGTTCAAACTAAATGTTATAATTAATTAAAAACCAGGATTAAAAGAAAGTAAAAAAAGAAAGAAAGAAAAAAAAAAAGAATTAATTTTATCGCTCCAAGTCAGAAGCTTTAATTGGTTGTCCATAGCAACCAGATCTTCTTCACTTCCAGGAAATTTCAAGATTTAAGAAGCTGGCATTTAATCGTTCCAACAGGAAATTTAATTCTCTTCATAGAATTATTAATTATTTATTTATCAAATTTTCAATTAAAGAAATAAAATTTCGATATTAAACTGATTAAAAAAAAAAATAAATAAAATATCTAAAATAAATCTAAATATTTTTTTATCTTAATTTCTTTAATTACGAAATTTGCTATAAAAAAAATCGAAATTAATCGATTAAAAATTTGTATTAATAAATTAAACAATTATGTTAAAAAATTAATTAAAAATATGTTTTTTTTTTTTTTTTTAAACTAAAATTCTTCGATTTTAAACAACAATAATTCAATATACGATAACAAGAAAGATCTAAATCGATACGTGATCAATATCGATTAATATTTAATCGATAAAATCATCAATTGTTCGAATAAATAAATAAAAAAAAATAATAATAATATAAATTTGCAGTTTTAATTTCCTCATCTAAATTTTGATTATTTAATATTTTAAATATTTAATATAAATTCTTTTAAGTTCATTATCTAAATCGATTTTTTTACAAATGTTTTCCATGCTTTATCTGATATGCATCAATAGATTTTTCTTTACCTTTTCTTTTTCTTTTTTTTATAAGAATCTATAATATTTGTTATGAATTAATTTTTATTAAAATGTTTTATTTGTTTTTGTTAGTTAGAAATTACGTTAATTTTAATTAATGATTTTTTTTAATGATAAATTTTATATTACAAAGCTTGGTAATTCATATTTCTACATTGTAAACTAATTCTTATTGAATTATTAACTCGATCAGACGGTTTACAAGCAATTTAGAGTGCATGATAGTTGAACAATTGGTTTAGAAGCTGGCCTTAAGTGTGATTGAGTCACGTTTAGAGTTGGATTGCAACCTGATTTGAAAACAAATATTTATACAACCTAGTTCCAAATATTACAAGCAGTTAGCCGGATGACTTATGGTAAAACTGAATATGGATTGAACAATTTGATGAGCAGTAACGATTTTCCAAATGTTCGTCGTATGTATTTCTGGTTTTACTGCTCACTTTATTCATCGAAAATCTCCACAATTAATGTATGTATCCTGTAGATTTGTGATATAATGGAATAATTTCTACAAAAAAGGTCAAAGTAGAAGAAGGCACCAAAGTTTTCACTCTTTATTGGTTGGATTTGATGTTGAAAGGGTGAAATTTTAGTATGATGCCATTAACATTTTCCGCTAAATTTATTGAAACCGAATAAAAATCGAAACTGCTGTATAAAATTGTTTCAAACTTATTATCGAATTCCGATTGAAATTAATTGTTATCGTTCTATTCTGTGAATATGAAGTCTATTTAGATTGAACTCTTATAGTTATCCTTAACTCATATTCTCGTTACTTTCTTACCTTTCTAGTTTTTTGCACATATTC
>WUQG02415284.1:0-15792 GCA_011317285.2 Androctonus mauritanicus | reverse complement strand
AGATTAATTCGTCACTCTTTGTTTAAACATAAACTATTGCCCTTTACTAATTTGTTTCTGTTGGGCAGTCTCTAATGGGCATCATGGGTGTAGCCCTTCAGAGACTGGTCAATACCTATGATGGGCAACTGGATGGTTGAAGGATGGGGATCAACGGACTGGCCCGGTCCCCACCTGAAAAACTGGAGTTATGGACCCGGATTTGAACCAGGATCTTCCAGGATAATAAGCCACAGCGGCCATCCGCCCGACCTATGAAATTAAGATATTTTATGGAATATCAAACACTTTGTGACAAATTTGAAATCAAATTACTTTTCATTCTGACATTATGTCGTTTATCTAAAGTTTTTAATCGAAAATGAAATAATCTATAGAGTATTTAGGAAATTTTTTTAAAATAGTATCAAAAATGACTACTTTACATTAAAATGTATTTTCGTACTTATATAGAACGAAATGTACCAAATATAGTATCTTATTACCAGATGTGGCAAAGCTTCAACACAAAAATGGATTAAATGTTTGATAATAGAAATCTAATAATCGGCCAATTGGGCGAGGTAAACTTTTTCCTGCAGTTTCATAGTTTTACAAATTGATTAAAACAAATTCGGTAATTTATAAAATAACTAAGAAAATATGATCAAATAAATTAATTTTATTCATTATCTCGAAGTTTTAAATATTCCATTATATAGAACGTCTAGGCATTTTATGCCTTAGTTTTCTACTTTTCCGATAATATATACAATTTTGTCAAGCCAAAGTATAATTTGATATAGTTAATTATATTATATATAAAATTGAATAAATTTTATTAAACGAAATCGATAAATATAATAAGATTTAATTCCCTTATGTAGGAATAAATAAAGAATAGGAAATGTGGAATAAATCGTAAGTAAATATAAATATCTTTCGCTTTCATATCAGGAAATCATTCTTCTACAATGACTTATTCTTCTGTTAATGAAACATCCTTGTTTGATAAAATTCTATCATTACATAAATTCATATTTAAGAAAACTTAAAAATTGAAGAGTTAAATTAAAAAAAAAATCCTTAAATATATTAATTATTTTAAAGAAGCAATCGCAAATATCTTCTAAAAAGACATTTGCTATTTTCACGATCAAATTACTCTAAATCCTTTTAATAATAATAATAATAATAATAATAATAATAATAAAATTCAATAATTTTTGAAATATTTTTCAATAAAATTGGGATAGTTTAAACTTACCAGCGCTATAAATTCGGATCCTCTTTTCTAAACTTCCAATAATATTTCTTTGTTAATCTTAATTTCTTTTACTGTATTATGAAAAATCTCTGGCTCGCAATATGAAAAATTCAGTATTCTGGAAAAGTGAATGCAGGTAACATTTAATTACTCTTAGAATTATCTGCATCATTAAATTAGAATAACTCCTAATTTTAAATTACATCTTTGAGGTACCAATTATACTTTTCTATTGAAAAAGGTCAAAATTTACCAGGATGTTATTTGTGAAAAAAACACACAACTGGAAAATCCGTTTCCATTAATTTAGAAATCTGAAACCTAGCTGTACTTTAAAATCTGCTTTTTTCTTCTTTGAAGACTGAACCATCTTTCTGATTTTCAAATATATTTTTATCGCTGGGATTTTCCAAACTTTAAACATTTGCAATTTAAAACTAAAATTTTATTCCTTTAATTCCCAATTCTTTCTAATATATCTTCAAATAATTAATATTATTATTACGAAAAAGTCTTACTTTTAATATTGCAATTCCACCTATCTGAAATATAGCCTACAAAACTCTCTTCTGGTTATAAACATTACAGTTTTTATTCTGGAAGTATAGATATCACATCTAATTTAAGGTTTTAATTATATTTATTGAGAAAAATCTCATCCAATACCGTAAAACATGGTGACTTTGCGCACTTCTGAAAAATAAGTTTTGCTGGCTAATAGTAATAACAGAAATCGCCACCAATCGCACTGCGACACATTCTTATCTATGGAATGTTTTCAACTGACAAAATTGATTGAGCAGATGGTGACAGGTTATTAAATGATAAAGTATTTTTTTGGAGAGATAGTCAAAAGAGGAGGATTTTTTGAGTTTGAAAAACTATCTGTGGAGCCATTTTCAGAGGCATTTGATTTTTGTTATTTATTGATATTTGTTCCCCATATATAAGGTTTATAATCAAACTAAAGTTACATTATAGCAACTTTAGTTTGATTTTAAACCTTACCGGAAATTTTTTATTATGTTGGGAAATGTCACCTCTTCATCCGTAGGAAATTTGGAGTGGCATTCCCAAGGAAAATTTCTTAGGAAATTTACAGCATGCTATAAAAATTTAAAGAGCGAATGCAGGTAGCGTGCCGTAAACATGCAATTTGAAAGGTCTATAATATAATATTTTTAACCTATGGTTATTATTATAATGTTTGTACTTTATATATACCATACATTATTAATGTTTTAATCTATAGTTTCGTTTTATTTCAAAACTGAATATCCCAAGAAACTATAATTACAAATGAAAATGATATAATTAGAGGGCTGTTCATAAAGCAAGCTGCGATCAAGTACGGAATACCAAGAAAAATTATATGCAATACAATCATGCATAAGCATTCTAAACTTGTTTGGACAGACTATTCTCACAGCAAGAGAAAGTTGAATTTATTCACCAGATTTTGATTATTTTCAGTTATTTTCTTTAAAAAATGTTGTAGCATTTTTTTCTTTTCTTGAATAAAACTCTAGTTTTGCACTACTTTTATTGTTATTGGTCGTTCTCTTCACATCTTTTTTTGGGGGGTAATATTGCTTAAAATCTGTTATAACATGTTATCAATGAAAAACAAGAGGTTGGCAAAGTGACCCCCATGTTCCAGGTAACTTCACCCACCATATTTTTATTTTTTTATTTTTAAATCAGGGTGGGTAACAAAACAATACAATTATGACAAAAATTAAATCTACGGATCTACCAAATGTAGAAATTTTTGTTTTTCTTAATTGATTGGGAAGTATATACATTTTTGTGTTGAATTTGAAAATAAGGCAAAGTGATCTGGTTTTATGGTATATTAAATTCCCTTCTATCTAATCAGTTATATCTTACCTACATTTCAAAATTTAACTTTTTTCTTTTAAACACACATCATCTGCTATTTATTAAGATTAAACTATTTTTTATGGCGAAAAGCCTAACCTGCAAAAATCAAATTCCATCAATTTGAGAACTTCTAACTTACCTATCTTTTAAAACTTTATATGCTTATTTTCTTTTAAAGTCCAATCATCATTCTTTATTATGTATTAATAATCTTTATGATTAAAAAAATATTATCTATATTATTAAAAATTCATCAGTCTGCAAAAATTCATATAACAATTAAATATTTATTTTTTAGGACATAAATTTATATTCATTTATTGTGGGAAAGCCTTAGCTGTAATATTAATATAAATCCTTGGGTGCGATATGAAATTTACATGAGTTTGTAAAGTTTTAGATTATCTTCATTTTAAAATTAGAATTACTTTAATTTGAAATTGCATCTTTGAAGTGCAAATCATAGTAATCTAGCCTACTTAAACATCAAAATTTATTAAGATATTATCTGTGGAGAAGTGCTTAACTGTAAAATCTAGTTTAATTTATTTGGAAATCTCAAACCTACCTGCATTTTAAGACTGCTCTATCCTTCTTTAAAGCCTGAATCATCTTTCTTATTTTAAGAATTTAACTTCTGTAGCGTCAAAAATTCTTTCCAGCGATATCAAATTTCCGCGTTCTCCAAACGTTAAACACATCTGCAATTTAAAATTGAAAAATTCACAATAATGAATCTTGTAATTCCCAATTCTTTTTAAATTAAATCTTAACTATTATTATTATGAAAAAATCTTACTTTTAATATTATAATTTAAACTATTTGATATATTCAAAACTTCCTTCTTCACATCAAAATAATATTTTTATTTCCTGAACATCGTTCACTAAATCCTGTCTAAGATTTTAATTATATTTAAGTGAAAAATCTAATATATTAAGGTTTCTTCTATTTAGACAGTTATATCTTACCTACATTTCAAGATTTCATTTTTTTTTTTTCAAATCCACATATTCTCTTATTTATTAAAATTGAACTATATTTTATTGCGAATAGCGTTACCTGAAAAAATTCAAATTTCATGAAATTAAAAAGTTCTAACTTATCTATCTTTTCAAACTTTTTATGTTTTCTTTCAACGTCCAATTATCTTTCTTTATTCGGCTTTAATCGCTTTATGATGAAAAAATAATTATCTATAATATTAAAGTTGGATTAATCTGGAAATATCTAAATTACCACATTTGAATATTGATTTTTTGATATAAAAATTCATACTCTTTTATTGTAAGAAAACTTCACTTGTAATAATAAAGTCTACCATTTCGGAAATATTAATCTATCTGTATTATATCAACTTAGGGTTTTTCTTTCTGAAAATCCGATGATGTTTCTTCTTAGGAGTTAATTATTTCTATTATAATAAACCTTATAATATTAAAATTACACATTTCCACAAAACTAATATTTACTTGCATATTAAAATTACATTTTTTCTTTTATGAAAGTATAATATATAATTTAAAATTTCATTTATGTTTATTGTGAAAAATCTAAATTGATATATTCTTATCTAGACATATCATACATATCTGACATATCCTAATATCTTATCTATATTTCAATTTAAATTCTTTTTCATTTTAAACTCACATTATTTGTTATTTACGAAAACAACTATTTTTATGACGAATAGCCTTACCTGCAAAAATCAAACTCCATAAAATTGAGAAGCGTTAACTTACCTACCTTTTAAAACTTTATACGTTTTCTTTCAATGTCCAGTTATCTTTATTAGCCGTTAATCAATTTATGACAGAAAAAAACATTATCTATAATATTGAAATTCGATTAATCTAGAAAAATTCTAACATACCGTATTTGAATATTGAATTTTTGAAATCATAAAAATCTATACTCGTTTATTATAAGAAAATCTTATTTGTAATGACATATGTCAACGATTTCGAAAATTTCTATCTCCCCGCATTATATCAAATTATTTTTCTCTCTGAAGATCCAATAATCTTTCTTTCTTACGAGTTAATTATTTCTATTACAACAATCTTTATAATGTTAAAATTATACATTTCTAGAAAATTAATATTTACTTGCATATTAAAACTGATGTTTCTGTTAACTCTGGTCATCATTATAAATTCAAGATTTTAACTACTATAGTTACGAAGGCTAATTAAAGTCTTGAATAAAAATGTAATTTTTTTAATAACAAAAAATCTTACTTGCAATATTAAATTTTATGTTTAAATAATTTAGTCTATGAAAGTGACTATTTGTTTATCAATTCGCTACATTTATGGTCAAATTCCTGATTGTAATATTCAAATTTCGTTTGAAACGTTGAATCCATTTGAAGTTTTTGTTCGTTGACTGAAAAATATTTTATTTTAGTAGCTTATAGTCTACTATAAAATAAACCTTACCTACAAGAAAATTCCGCGAATCTAGAAAGTTCAAATTTAATTATCTTTGGTTTAATTTCATTTCGCCCATAGCGAATCATTATTTTCAATTAACTATTGCAATTACGGAAAGTTTCGAAGAATATTGAAAATTTTACCTTACTTTATTTAAAATTGAATTTTTTTCTTCTTTCACCCAAAATTATGCTGTTATTTTTAGCTGGATTTATCTCATCTATTTTTTGATTTTAAAACAGGATTAGTTATAAATGAAACACTATAATACAAAAATTTTGTCTCTATGATAACTGAAACAATACCTAAAATTTAACCTTGATTATCCGTTTTTTGACACTCGATTCGTTATTTCCTACTTAAGATCTTAATTTCTGTTAAAATGAGAAAAAATTTACCCATAATAAGAAAATTCCACGACTCACAAAGTTTAAAAGTCAGCTCTCATTAGAAAACTGGATATTTTACTCTGAAGATGTATTTATCCTTTCTAAAGTTTAAAATAATTTTAGTATGAGGATACTTACCTATGTTAATTAAATTATATGATTATAATAAGCATCAGATTCAGTTCGAACTCTACAAAAGTTTCCAATTTTCTAAAACTCCATTTTATGATTAGAATTTTTTCTTCCTTGAAGTCGGAATCGTTGTTCTCTATTGAAAACCTTAAATATTTTTTTGTGAGGAATAATTTTAGATGTTATTTTAAATTACCGTAAAATATTAAAATCCAATTTTACCGTAAAGTTTAAGCGAAATTTTCTAGTTTAATCTCCAATCGTTTCTTTTGTTGAAGTTAAATTTATTGTTGTTGCGGTTATTATTATAAATCTGAAACATTGTCAATGTGAAATAACATTTCCAGGAATACTAAAATTTTGCAAATTTGATTAAATATAGCCTACTGATTATAAAATAGAGTATTCTGCTTTGAATCCTAAATATTTTTCGCTAATAAGAATCACAATTACTTTTATTTTGAAGGCTTCTTTGACTGTAATTTTAAATTTGCATTAGTCTGATATATTCAGATATTTCTCACCTTATCGCTAACTGCATTTTAATAGAAATTATTATTTCGAATTAAAACATGGAAATCATATACATCTATTATATGATCTTTGTTGCTTTGATTATTAAATTTATCTGAGATATTTAAAATTCGCATATCTCAAAAATTCAATGTGTACCTGCTTTTTAAATAAGATTAAACTTCTTTGAATACCAAACACCTTCTTTTATCTTCTTACTGTCGTTGAAAAATTCTTTCATTGTTCTTACAATGAATCTGACAATTTCTTTATATTGTTACCTATTCATTGTTGACCGATCAGAATTTTATTATTTTGATGGATGCTTAACGTTAAATAAATTAAATATACACTCTAAAAGAATTAATTCTTAATTTAATTAAATTTTCAATTTCTTAATTAATTTTAAAATATTTTGTTCTATTAATTAATTTATTTCGATTTAAGTTAATTTATTATGACATTTAAATAATATGTCATTTATTTTCCTGATGATGGATGTATAGCACTTCGAGTATATTATTATTAATTAATATGCGATTCACTCACAACTTAGACGTTTCATTACAATCTCTTCAAACTATGCATTTGTCTGCAAGAATTTATTCATTAATTCTGCCAGATTGATTGACGTCAAAATATTGGTTTATAAATAATTTATTTTAATAGTTGAACTTTCAAAGTTGAATCAAACTTTCATAGTTTATCAGTCATACTAAAAAATATTTACCACAGATTTTGTATTTTGAGAATGAATTAAGATAATATCAGAATATTAAATTACACGAAGAAGAGATTTTTTTCCTCAAAATTAGAATATGATAGTTATGCGATGTTATCTGACGTGCAACGTTATTTTGATGGCAAGATGTAAAAATATTTAAATTACAATAATAGATATACTGTCCATATATAGAAGCACGATAGTCATTTGAATTAGTAA
This sequence comes from Androctonus mauritanicus, assembly GCA_011317285.2. Taxonomy (NCBI): domain Eukaryota; kingdom Metazoa; phylum Arthropoda; class Arachnida; order Scorpiones; family Buthidae; genus Androctonus; species Androctonus mauritanicus. The sequence continues at coordinate 8,246 of WUQG02415284.1, read as the reverse complement.
GTTTTCATACATTATGTATTTAAATAATTATTCTTTCGTTTTAAATTAACCTGTTTATAAGCTGACCTGACTTAATATTATTTTTCTTTGAAGATTTCTTAGTATATTCATGGATGTATACAGTAATGGCATGAACATCAATCTGTAATCATAAACACTATTTAATAAGCAATATACAAGATATTGTTATTCTAATTATAGAAAGGTTAATGGTAAATTCGATCCTTAAATACAATAACAGGGGTTGTTAAGCTTTTTTGTTACCTGAACCACTTTGTCTGTTAGAAATAGGATACGGATCTCTTTGCCTGTTAGATCAAGGCCATGGATCCCTTCTCAGATTAATAATTTTAAATGCAAAAAAATAACAGTACAAAGGAAACCAGTTATATTAAAATACAGCTAACAAAACAAAAAACGTGTTACAGTGATATATGTTCTTCTTTCTTAAGACAGCGAATAATAATGAAATATATTTAATATACTGGAAACTTCAAGTTACATTTTATTTATTAAAAACATATTGGTGCGAAGACTATCATTGATTACAGATACAACTAATACTACTGAATTTATTGCATAAATTTATAAGAGAAGAAAATGCTTGATTTAATTTGCAGTTAGTGAAAGTAAAGAGAATGAGTTGATTTTTATCATCCAAGCTCACGGACCCTCTGAAATCTTTCGATGGACCTCTGGTTAAATATCTTAGTCTAATAGGTACTACTAAAAGATTGACTATAGATATATCATTTAAAATTCCTTTATTTTATCTATAAGTATATAAGCGAATAAAACTTTTTTTTTTTTTGGAAGATTTACCGATATATTTTCTCAATCACATAGAGTTTTATGTTCATATCCATGTTTAATATTTTCAATAGAAATATAAATAGCCTATACATTTCCTTTTCTGATTTGATTCATCAAGTCCTTCATTTTCACGAAATGCTTCATACAAAAATATAACTTTGAGGATTTTCTACAACTACAATTTCTGATATCCTACTTCAATCTGTTTGATAAGATGATGATTGATATGATGAAGAAATTTTAAATAAATTAAATTTCAAAAATTAAAATGCATTATAAAATGACAAATGTAATTAATAAAAAGTATTACATATCCGTTTTTTTAGATTGTTACATTTATTTCTGTAACGATTTGCACCCTTTCCCAACTCCCGTATTGGTCATAAACTCGGTCGAGATGGACCAAGATTTTCATCTATTACTGTTATAATTCTGTTAAAAAGTTTTGTTTCCTTATCAATAATCAAGTGAAGCTCGCCTCTGCCGAAGGAAAGAAAAACTTATCTAAGTTTTACATCAATATCAAATTAGGCAAAAGAGAAGTCAGACTAACGTGGGACATTCACTAATTTCCCGATTATATAAGCTCCTAATCGCAGCAAATCTGTTATCCGCACAGCGATCCATTAATATATATATATTTTTTGTCGAAGAATAGGAGAGAGAGGAGAGAGAAAGAGTGGACTAGCAGTCTGCCCTCAAACGAAGATCGGAGGATGGTCGTCGTTGCCGGAGTCATCAAGCAGTCATTCAACATTTTCCAAATGTAAGCTGTTATCCTCATTCTAGGAGGAAAGACTCCGAAACCATCATCAAGCCAGTTGTTATGTGATAATTGCCTAGTGAGTGTTCTGTTGTTCTGTGTTTGTGTTGACCCGTGTCTGCCAAACTTTTTTTACTTCTCGGCACACTGAAGCAGAGAAATTTGTTTGGCTGCACACCAAATAAAAATCCTAGAAAATTTATTTTATTAACACGAATCAAAATATTAATATACATAGCAATAATAAAATGATATTATTTTATCGAAATTAATAAATAGATAATATAAATAATAATTTTATTAATGAGAAGGATACAATTGAATTTGAGAAATAATTATATCAAGTCGTGGCTCTAAATTAGATAAGCATGTATATAACTGTTCATTTACCATCAGTAATTGTTCCCGTTTTTTTTTTTTTACTTCATTTCCATGAGAGTTGACAAACCTAATTCGCAAAGACACGACGATCCAAACGGCAAGAAGGATTTAATGGATGTGGTAGCTAATCAAGGATATTGACTCCAAGCGAAATCCAAAATGCCGACAATTCTACTCAGAATGTAAAGCTTTCTGCACAGGGTCATTTCTCAAGTCTATTAAATTTTCTTCCTCTGTTAATAAAGATTGTGTCGTGATATTTTGCGATTTTTATTAACACGTAGATTCGTAGACGGAGTGAATTTTATGACCAAGAAATAATTTCGGAACTTGGATACAAAATTTTGATAATTCCGCTGCGCTTGACGAAATTTCACAATCATGCAAAATCGCGGTTTAATGAATTATTTTTGCAAATACGAATACATACAGCACTTTTAAATAATCACTTTTCTCGTTGATTGAATAACGAGAGTCGTGATTTAGATATGCATTTTTATATTTCAATAAAAATAATTCAATAATGATTGAATAATTGTTTTTTATCATGGATGAGAATATCATATATGGTAGTAAGTGGCTAACCACACGACCGATATAATGTTAAATCATCTGAAAACAATTCATAGCAACTTATAGTGCTGTAAGCTTATACTGTATTTCATAAAATAAAAGGTAAATATTTAAAAAACAAATAATTATTTAGTTAACAATAATTTGTTATTTATTTCAGTTTCATCTGTTTTTATATCATAATCATCACCTAATTACCCTTTAATCCCTGTTTATTATTTGATGTCATCTTCATGAATATGAAACAGAATGAAATTGTTAAAACGCAGAAAATATGTGATCTATACAAAATTCTCAATTTCTCGATAGATGGAGAAAGCTATTATGTAAATATAATTATAGGTACTATTAAAATAATGTACTCTATTCAGGGAAGGAAGATCTAACGTTGATGGAAAAATATCAAAGCGTCATTTTCATTGGAGATTATTTTTAATGATTGTGAATTCCTTCTGAAGGTTATAAACTAGAATAATTTCACAGTAGAATAAAAATTCAATGACAAAATAGAAATTCTGCGACGCTACTTGAAATTTCATATACCGTGGAAAAACGCGGACTATAGTAAGCAACAGATAGGTATGGGCCGACATCTCTTGAGAGAAAAGAAAGACATCAAAGTTTCATAAGTTTGAATTAAAATGAAAAGTCAACTTGATGGTGGCGTTGATAGCTGTACTTTCATTTTGGATGATTAGCTCAGTTTTCAGGTTCCATACTTTCAGATTTTTCAGGAAGAGTCTGGTCTGATTAGTTGAATCCTATCATTCACTTAACGGCACACATCAGGGCCGGATTACGATACGCTATGGGCCGGTAGTCACGAAATTTTTTTAAAATAAATTATAAAATTATTGAATAATTTTTAATCTACTTTGTCCCTTACAATTGTCCCTTAGGACGTGCCTATTCTTCTTAATGGAAAACCGTTCATGGAAGACTTCGTCGGTGGTATGGACAACCTGCGATTGGCAATAGAATTTCCCTCTGCTTAACATACAGGGTGAAAATCCACGGTAAATGACAGAGGAAAAAAACCATGGGTTAAACTACCAGAAAAAAATAAACTAAACAAGATGACTTAAACAATTTTGTCAGCCCGAAGGAGTGTGCAAATGTATTATATGTGATATTAGTTCTTAAGAATAGTGCCTGATATGCGTTATTTTCGTGGAGCAATTGCAATGATTATAAAGCACGGCGAAAATGTCAGCGATCGAACCGCGAAACAAAAATATTGCTGTGAACCAGAATCAAATCTCGAAGATCAACATGATATAGGGTCACGCTTTAACTCGAAACCTATGGCTTTCTTGTTTAATTTGCTATCCGTCACTAAGCTTAGATGCTTCTCACGCTGTGCTATAAACAAAGTTACACAGAATCAAGAGAACCGGTTAGGTCTCTCGATAATTTTAGCGAGAGAAACGACAACGTATATTTACAGAAACCATGATAATTCCGCGCCACCTATATTTTTTATTTAGGTTTTTCTTTTACTTAAACTTCAACTTTAAAATTAAACTTTCATATTATTCAAAAGTACATTTTTATATTCATAGATAAATGGAATGTCATTTAAGCTTCGTAGGAGAAAAATTTGAATTTATATCCCGGTTGTCTCATCCATCAAAGTAGGCAACCTGAAGCAGATCTGTATTCGTTCCGTAAATTAATAATTAAAAACGATCACTATTTTCCGCCAAAAAAATTTGATAATTCGGCTGCGAATGGCGAAATTCCACAGTCACGCGAAATCGTGCTCATTAATATCTCATTATTTTGCAAAATACCTATATCCCAACTAGCAGTATAGATGGAACAGGGATGCATAACGTAAGTCGGTTTACCTACAGATTCCCAAATCTAATTTCAGGTACGTATGTATTAAGTTCTTAACTGGCTTTTTATTACCAAGATACAAAACAAATTATGAAAAGTTTATAATATGTAGTTGTAACTAAAGACTCAATCAACAAATCGGCAAATGAAATACCTACATATAAACATGCACTATGTAATTGTGAAACAAAAATTAGGCGAAGGAGCAAGATGAGAACTTACATATATCCGAAATTGCGTAAGTCGCGGTATTAGTGTAGCCTATATACAATACATTTAAATAATCACTTTTTTCATCGATTGATTAACCAGAGTCACTGCCATTCGACCGAAGAGATAAAGTATCAAAAACGTTAAATATCTTTTGTGATATAATTTATGTGAAAAGTAATATCAAAATTATATTAGATATTAAATAATGTTAGATATCTTACAAATTTAAGTAATAAATGACTTCTTTTAAGCCACATGAATTTTTATTTAATAAGTCAAAGGGTTGAACTGTTCTTATATTATGCTTTTCAGTTAATTAAAATTCGTTGAGTATTAATCATTATGTCGTTTTAATTTTTAGAATTAATAGAATGTATTTCATATAAAAATTCTGACAACCTATCATCACCACTATAGATTTTTTCGAAACAATTGATGAAAGCAAATGGAACAATCTAAGTGAAAATGTATTTATAATAGTTTTTATTAATTACATAAGTCATTTTATAATGCACTTTAATTTTTTAAATATAATTCTTTTAAAATTCCTTGAAATTTCATCATCTCAATCACTATCATATCAAACGGATTAATAAGTATAATGTCAAATGTTGCCATTGCAGAAAATCATTAGCAGCTATAATTGAAGAATTTCGTGGAAATGAAGAACTTAATGAATCGAATCAGAAAATGAAATCTGATATCTATATCTCTATCGTAAATATTAAATATGAATATGAACATAAAACTCTATGTGATTGAAAAAACATATCGTAAAATCACGCAGAAAATATTTTTCTTTATTTACACTTTTATAGATAAAATAAAGGAATTGAAATGATATATCTAAAGTCAGCTTTGCTTTTTTGTTTACTTAAAAAATTATATCTGAGAATCAAAGTTACCATTAATTTATCTATAATTCAAATAACCATCTCTTGTATATTGTTATTAAAAGCGTCTATGATTTCAAAGAGAAGTAATGTAGATACTCGTGTACAAATTGAGAAATTTTCAAAGAAAACTAATTTTGACTGAGGCCAGTTTATAAATAAGTTATTAAAAATGAAACTGTAGCTACATTAATACATAACAAATCAAAATTGAATAATTCAAGTGATTATCCTATTTATATATATGAACAGCGTATTTATTATTATATTTTAAATATTTTTATATCGTGTCTTCACAATAATTCTGCATGTTAGATGATATCACATGTATAATCAAATCACGTATCTATCAATATTATTGTTGAAAAATCTCTTCTTGATATAATTTAATATTCGGATATCATCTTAATTCATTACTAAAATATAAAAATGTATTCAAAATACTATTTAATATGACTTAATAAACTATGAAATAAAACTACAACTTTGAAAGTTCAACTGCTAAAATAAATCTATAGATAGCCATACATTTTCACTTGATATTAAATATTTTCGTGTCAATAAATCTGGGGAAATTAACAAATAAATCATTGAATACAGATGAATAGTTTGAAAATATTGAATATGAAATACGAAAGGTCAAAGTGAATCGCATATTAATTAATATTTTCGAAACATATAAATCCGACATGAGTAGCATTAAGTAAAACAACATTTAGATGTCATAATAAATTAACTTAAATCAGAATAAATGAATTAATACAATAAAATATTCAAGAATTATTAATAAAATTAAAAATTTCAATTCCTGAATTTTAGAAGGTAGATTTAGTTGATTTGATGTCAAAGATCATTCGTAATAATAAATTCTGACCGGTCATCAATGAACAGATAACAATATAAAGAAATTATCAGATTCATTATAAGAACAATGAAAGCATTTTTCAATAACCTCAATAAGATAAAAGATATTTGATATTTAAAGAAGAATAATATTATTCAAAAAGCGGGTACACATTGAATTTTTGAAATATATGAAATCTAAATACCGCAAATAATTTTATACAATTAAAATAACAAAGGCCATATAATAAATATATATGACTTTCATATTTTAAATCGAAATAATAAATTCGACTTAAAACATGGAAATTTCTAAAATCCCAATTAGAGTAAAGTTTTCGAAAGCACACGAATATATAATTACAGATAAATCATCATGAATAATAAACAAACTTTCAGAATAAAGATATAATTTTATGGAATTTTAATATAATTTTTTAAGATAAAAATAAAGTGCTGTTGAAAGATCAGGCCACCAAAGAAGAATAATATACAAATTTTTAAAATGCAGACAGAGCTCCCAGATGTATGTAATTTTAATATAATAAGCAAGGTTTTCTTGACATAAATAATTAACAGATAATAAAAAAGTATAATAAGAGTTTCAAAGAAACAAAAATTTAATTTAAATAAGAGGAAGATTTAATTTTTTACATACGTGAAATTTTAATATTACAAGTAAGATTAGGTTTCAATTAAAATGAATTAAGATATTAAATAGAAAAAAGTAGCCTTTATAATCAACAAAATCACCAACCTTAAAATAGAAAATGAATTGAAAACGCATTTTTTCGAGTATAAAATGATAAATAATATCAACTCAAAAATATTTAAGATGTTTAGTAGTGAATAATCTCTTATAGAGAAGAAATTTTTCAAGTTTTCTTCAAAGAAAAAAATACTATTTACAAAATATAATTAGGTTTGTATTTTAACCAGATTGGTAGAATTTAACATAGAAAATGTTAATTAATGGTAACAATGTTTCAGACTTTACAATAATAAAAATTTCACAATAATAATAGTTTCTGCTTTAATGAATTATTCCGGGATTAGAAGAAGAAATTCCACATTTAAAAAGTTGCAAGTAAGAGTCAATTTTAATATGACGATTTATGGAAAATTAATATTTTACTTAAGATTTTTATTGTCAATAAAAATAATTAAGATTAGATAAAATTTTTTCAGGTTCAAGATGTTGAACCTGAAAAAAGGCGTCTTGGAATAAGAAGATTGTCCAATCCGCTCGGCGAGTGGGAGAAGATTGTCGAAAGGCGTCTTGGAATAAGAAGATTGTTTGGACAATCTTCTTATTCTGAAAGAAAATGTATAAAGTTTTAATAGGTAGGTAAGTTAGAACTTTTCAAATTTATGAAATTTGAATTTTGCAGTTATGATTATTCTCAATAACGAATAGGAGATGAGGTGGATTTAAAAGGAAATACTCAAATTTTGAAATGTAAGTAAGATATAACTGTCTAGATAGAAGAAAATTTAATATATCAGATTAAATTTTTCACACGAAATATAATTCAAATGTTAAATAGGATATGGTGAATGGCTTTCAGGAAATAATGTAATTTCGATATGCAGACAGAAGTTTAAATTTACTAGATACAGTAAATTATAAAATTACAAATAATATTTTTTACAATAAGAGCAGGAAAGACGTATTTAAAAAATGAACGAGTATTGAAAGAGATAATTTTAATTTTAAAATGCAGATTCGTGGAAATTTCACATCACAGCCAAGGATTTATTTTAATATTAGAGGTAAAGTTTTGTCACAATAAACCATTATAGATTTATACGACTTAAAAATACCAATATTCAATTGTAATAAGAATTTTTGCAGATTGATCGAATTTTAATATTATAGATAGTGCTTTTTTTCTTCATAAAGTTTATAAATATGTTAATAAAGG
>WUQG02415273.1:0-15794 GCA_011317285.2 Androctonus mauritanicus | reverse complement strand
TCAGGAAGACATACTCTACAACCCTATTAAGTTTCATCAAAATCGGTGGATTCCACTTGAGGACCTCTCCTTGTAAGAACATACTGTACTATACTAATAAAATAGCATATTTTCTTTTCATTAAATTCATTATGTGAAACGATTTCTAATATTTATTATCATGAATTATTTAAATACTGTATTACAAATTCGATTATAATATGAACATTGTTTACACACTTCAAATATTGGGAAGAATGAGTAAGTACAATGTTGGAATCATTTAATCTTTGTTTGCATTCGGTCATTTAACTTGATTCAATTTCCGGATTTCACCTCCAAAAGTATTTTTAGGAGTGATCCTAGCCAGGCTCTTTGAACCAATCCTTCACCTGACAACTAAATCCGTCAGGAGTGTGCGTTCTGTGGTAAGCACTGGAATGCCTCGCTAATTAATACACGTTGATGCACTATGCGCGACAGATAAGCAAAAAATTTTCAAAGGGAATGGGACCGAATTTTGGCGATAGATCTCCTAGGTAGAAAGCTGATGTGTTTCCAAATCTGGCCTTGTCCTGAAGTTTAGATGAATAATATACTTTTTAAATAAAACTTCCGATTTTGAAAAAAGTTTTTTTAAACTAATAAAATATAAATAAGATTTTTATTTTAAAATCATAATTTCTTTTGAAACGGATGCTTTTTTTAATTTACTTAATAGTCGTCCTGATGGGCATGATGGAAGCATGCTATATTTCAACCTGGAGGATTCAGGATCAATTCTCGGATATTCCTTTTACTGTTTTCTCAAGAGAGATTAGGCTTTAACTTGTTAACCTCATTCTCTTCCTGGTGACTGACTGCACCGGATAGGGCTGATCATGATGTGCATGAAATGCCCCGCCGCTCAGTACCCACCAAATGGAAATTGATGATAAACTACAAGAAAAAAATTTTTTGTTTAACCTGTTTGCCGGCCGGATGCCCTTATCGAAATGTGCTATGCTTCCATCGTGGAAGATCCAGATTCAATTTCTGGATCCACATCCCTAGAATTTTTTCAAGATATGTCCGTGTTTGAATCCATTTTCCACCAGGCGTATAGGCAACCTGTGCTGTGCACGAGAATGTCTTAGTGCTTACCAGTTAGTATGGAAAACAATATAAAATCACAAAGGAAAAATAATCTTGAATTTTATAAAAATGGATATAAATATTTTTAGTATATTATATATTAAGATAATATTTCAAAAGTTCGAATTCACCCCCAAAAAGCTAACTGTTTGAATCTAGAAGGAAGAATGATCTTAGGTCAAGATTATTTTTAATGAAAGATATCATAGAAAATTTCACGAAAACTTTAATAATTACTTCAAAATTCTTAAAGTTAAATTATTAATGGACAACATGCAGAGAAGCAATAGAAAACATAGTAATGTTATAAACATCATTCTCTTTCGGAAAGTAGGCTAAATTTACCAAAATAAATCCTTACAAAATTTTAAAAATTTTATAACTTAAACATTTTTCAGATTTTAATCATCGCCAACTAGTAATACTATCATAAATAAAATCAATATAAATTGTCATATAAATTACTATAATTAATTATTGTTTATTAATTTCTATATATTTTATACATATAAAGTACTGTACTATACTTTATATTACAGTACTTTATATGCATAAAATACATATAAAATAGTGCAATATAAATAAGATAAAGAATTTTTTGATATTTTTGATTAAAATCTCAAAAGAATCATATGTTTGGATATTTCTTAGGAGAGATCTGGACCTAGAAATTGTTAACCTCATCCTCTACAGTCAAAAGAATGAAAAAGAATCATGTACTGTCATACTCATCCGGTACAATCAGTCGCTAGGCTGACTGTACCGGATGAGTATGGTGGCACATGATGAACATGAACTACTCTGCCACTTACTATCTACCAAATGGAAAATGTTGGTAAACCACATAAAAACATTTTGCTTAACTTCGGAATTTTGCTTATTTTGAATATTTTTAGACAATTAAAAGCTGTCAAATTTTCTCTGTTTAAAACTAAATCCAATATGCAGACTGGTTATTGAATGAGCCTCAATTTTTAGTCAAACCTTAAACAAAATTTGAAATCAATTGTTAAATTATCCTATTTTTTAAAACATATTTTAAAAAGACAATTTTTAAAATAAATCATCGCTAAATAAATTGTTATTTAACAATGATTTATTTTACATCGCTATATAACAATTTATTTTATATTTAATTAATTTCATTTATTCTATTTTATTTCTTGAAAAAAAAAGGAAATTATTGATCTCAGAGACCTTCTTTTGGTTTCATATTATCTGTTCTTGAGCTTTGATACAGAGAGTGTATATTGTATTTGTACATATTATACATACAGAGTTCTGAATTCAGATAGCGCAAGATAAATAGATGTGGAAATAAAGAGCAAAAGGCATATACAGTATTACAAATGACGACAATGATAAGTATATTTTTATACCAATTATATTATTTCGATTAATGGATATCAATATTTAAAATGTAATTTTTGATATGACGCAATTAATTGAAATCCATAATCTCTTTTATATTTATTTAGTAATAAATATAGCTGTTTTAAATCTAAATGTTATACATTTTTGTCATCTTGTACAATAGAAATGATTTATAAAGTGAATCTGCATTCAATGTTTAATCTATATATGAAATATCGATTAATAATCGAACTGATCTGCCGGCAGAAAGCGCCTCCTGAGAAGTATAAATAATATTTTAATAAAAAACCTGTGCTAATTGCCCGTGTATCACTTTTTCATAATTAACTACTGGCAGGAAATGAACATACCTGTGGAAGTTAGGCGCGGCAGCGTTGCAGTTTGCAACGTGTCGCGCCTAATTCCGACAGCTATGTATTTAGTTCGCGACGCAACGCATTCTCCGCAAGCAGGTCAGTTCGATTATTATCTATTTATAATTAAAGGTAAATACTAAATAATATAATTTACTACAGAATTGTTTCTCAATTATTGATTTAATTGTTCTTCAGGAAGCTATTGGCATAGAGAATAATTTCAATCAGTTTACTGAAGATAAACATAGGATTAAAAATTAATTAACTAACCAATTATATTATTTTATGAATTACATTCTTTAATATTGTATATTTAATGTAAAATACAAATTGTGTGAATTTAAAAAATGAAAAAAAAATTATAAGATTTAAATTGATTCAGTATTTATTATCTATTAAATTTATCAAATTCATTACCATTTTTATCAGCTAATTTATAAACCTTACCAAGTTTTATCTTATCATTTGGCTTACGTCATTTTTGTAATTAATTATATGTAGATGATTTTAAAAAATTCCGATAGAATTACATAAGCTTGATGAATTTGATATAAGTAATAATCAATATTTAAATGAATTATTATGATTAGAAATATTTAATATTAATGTCTTCATCTCAAAACATTTATATTATTAATAGCAGAGATATTTTTATTCAATAAAATGACTAAATTCTTTAATTTAGGTAAATTCAAGTAGCCACATATTTGAGACAAGAAGCCAAAGCATCAAACTAAATAAGATAATTGAATCTCAAACTTTACATACTTGCTGTATTTATTTGTTATTTTTTGGAGCATCGTTATTAATATCGGGAATAATAATGACCAGCGTCTCTTATGCACATCCAACCGCTTTCAATGACCCGTTTTTTACAGACCGAGATATATTTCGAAGAATTGGTCCTATTCTTCTTGGATCGGGAATTTTATGTTTGATCCCAGTAGGAATATTGTGCTGTACAACAAGAAATTCTAGGAAGAGCTGTAATGGAAATCAACAGAATCTTACTGATTCTCTTCCTCCTTATCCACAATCTAACTTAGATAATTTCCATGATAACATACTCAGTAACTCTGAATATAATCCATATCGTCGTGATTTACCTAATATTTATGGATATAATTCGCGTCGTTATGATTTACCCATTATTTCAGGCAATAATCCATATCATTATATCAATGAAGAACCACCACCACCATACGATATGGTCAAATAAAGTTTACTTTAATAAAAAATTCTTTAAATAAAAATACTGTAAATTCACATGAAGTGTGATTTGAAAACAAATATTCGAATCTCAATAAATAAATAGCAAAACTAACTATGCAATAAAATTTTTATTAAAAAATAAATACACTACGTTTATGAAAATTAGCATCATCATTTCGAATTTTTACGTTAAAGAAAATATTGTAACCGTGTTAATGAAGTGAGTTATTGTTAATAAGAATGTTCATGTCTATTGTCAATTTAATTCATTATTTAAATGAATGCAATAAAAATAATTACTTGTGCTAGTTACATTAAGGCAAATTTTCTAGACAGTTTGTTAAAATTATAAATTATAATTCCTGATGACGTCTAAAGATACGCCATATTGATAAGAAAAAGAAGTCATTGTTCTGATGACATCATAATGATGTCATTATGTTCATAATTGCTTTTATGTCATTGACCTGAAGAAAACGAGATTATCTCGATTTATATGTAAAACAAAGTTTTTTTTACTGGTTAATAAAATTGTCTATAACCTACTATATCAAAATATCTTAATTTGTATCTTAAAGTTATTAAAATTTAATAGTTACAATAGCTGAAAATTGTTTTTATTTGTCTAATAATTAAATAATAAATAAATAGATAAATTTTCGCGGTTTTCATTTAATCTGAAAATTTACAAATTAAAATGATAAGTCATTTTAATCAAAATATAATAATTTATAATTTTATTACTTTTTGTCAGCATATTTCTCATTAATATTTTTATCAACATATTTTTTTTTATATCAGAATTTACTACTAATATATTTATAATATTATTACACTGATTATGTTCTTCCATACTGTATACAGCGAAACAATACTAAATAAGAAAAATTTCACGCTTACACTTCATAAACTGAAGTTTTAATAATGATAAAAATTTGTACACTATTTTTTTTAAATGTTTAAAGTACTGTATGGCTGACTTTCTTCTATATGTTCAAATCAACTTCCTTTAGATTCCATCAATGCTATTGAGTTTAAACACAACAAAATATTATATAGTATTTATAACTTTATTTCTTATTAAAATTAATTATTTTTATTTAAATAAAAACAGTTAATAATATTTAAATAATAATTATGTTTTAATTATGTATAAACAGTAAAACCCTGTTTATATGTTTCTCACTTCTATTTTTACGCACTTGTGCGTTGTGTTTTGTACACTTTTTTGATTTTCATGTAAAATCAATCCCACCATTTGCACGTTTTCCATTTATACGTTTTCGCATTTGTACGCTATTATTTTTATTTCCCCAGGGTCGTTTTGTTGCACTTATACGTAAAATTCACGAAATCTTTGCCAAACTTTTTCGACATCAAACGAACAATTTGTTATACTGGATATTACATTACCTTACGAAATAGAAAGTAGAATGAATACAAAAGTAAAACCATAACCAAAACTTATCCCACCAGTCTTTCTACCGATGTTATGTAACGTTGTGTTTGCATTGAAAGTAACACAACGTTACATAAGATAAAAAAAAAAAAGGATGACAAGATGTGTACAGTAACTGCATATGAAGGCTTGATCTATGAATGTAGTATTGCATCCAAAAAACAAACTACAAATTTACTCTTTCTTTATGCCAAAATAACTGTTTGTTCATCATCGTTAATTAAGCTTCTTAATTTTAAGTTTTTATGTATGGAAAAACATATGTAATACAGTATATAGTTTAACTTTTTAAATTTTAAGTTTTAATGTATTTTTTCAACATTTAAAGTTAAAATAAAAAGTTTGATTTTAACGTTAATTTCACTTGTATATAATTTTTATCAACTCCCTTCTACAATGTATAAACGGGGTTCTACTGTATTAACCAGTAAATTATTACATCAAATAAATTAAAAAATATATGTTATGGATAGAACCTTATTTTAGGAAAAGCTATTTTTTTCTGATTTAAATTACATTGAATAAATAACAACGATTAATTAATATTAATTATAACTGCTATTAAATCAAGTAAAGCTAGTTCTGAATACAGTCAGTCTCTACTTAGGCAATTTCGATTTATATGTTTTCGAAGTTATGCTGCTTTTAAAATCTAGTAATGCTATCTATTGTCTTATTAATAAACCGATATCTTTTTTTTTTCTTAAAACTATAAAGATGGCGGAGAAACTTAGAACGCAAATAGCTCAAAAAAGTGCAATTATTTCGGAAAATAAATAACCCAACTAATTTCAATCGTCATTTAAAATATTCCATATTTATATATTATACGAATTTAAATCAAAACCTAAATTTTTTTTATATATAACTCAATAAATTCCTATTTACAATTTACATATGTGAGGAACTGAACGCGCACTCATCTTTACCTCGCCAGATGGCATTAGCAAAAAAGCTAACTGGCCTGTAGACGGCGATTACGTCTTCTATATTACGAAAAATATTTAATTATGAATATTGTCATAAAAATATACTTTATTTACTTTTACTTTTTAAATTTTCAGAATATAGAGACTCTTTACTCCATTTTCTCTATTCTATTAGAACTGAGAGGATTGTTAGAAGAAAAACAATGCGTATCAAAACCGGGAACTACGATATTATCTAAACAAGATATTGTAGAGAGATTTTCTTTGATTGAAATTTACGAAGATAAAAAATTTTAGATACTTAGTGAAATAATTTATTTCAAAGATTATATCACTTACGATAATCACAAAATCAAACATTTTTTTGGCAATTGAGATTCCATTGCAATTCCCTTATTCTCTCTAGAATTACATCGTTTAGTCTTTCAACATATAAAGAAAATTACAAGCATCGATTTGAAAGCAGATAAACCGAAAAATGAAACTACAATCATGTAATATAATTTTTCATCTTGAAAAAATTCTCTACACTCTAGACTGAGTAAAGGTATAGAAAATATTTGAACTGCAACAAAAATTTTTATACAACAGTATCAGTGACGGAACTTAAAATTTTTGGCTCGACCGCAAAATATTATTCAGACTTCTACCACAAAATCTCAAAATTTCTACCACAAAATCTTAAAATTTTAACTAGATATTTTTATTAGAAAATACAAAAAAAAAAAAAAAATTGTATCATTTAAATTTAATTGAAAATTATCAAAAGGAAATACATTTCAAAGTTTTCCTCCTGGATTTTAAATTTGCAAAATCTCTAATTGCATCCTTTATCTCTATATTTTTGGCTACTGCCCCTACTGCCGCACTGCTCTGATTCAATGAATGTTTCACTCTTTTTATGGAGAATTTAATTTTTTTGTACTATGTTGTTAATTTAAAAAAAAGATAAAGAAAGTACAGAACAAAAATGATTTGGGAAGCGTATAATTCTGAGCTCCCCCGCATTGCAGGATCTGGCGTATTGTAGTTCCATCACTGAATAGTATGTAGATATCCTCAATATATATATTATATTGCTATTAATAATAATTAAGTATTAAATAGTGTACGTCTCTTAAATTCATTTATCCAAAATACTATTTACATTCTTCTTAGCAGTTCCAAAATAGACTACAGTTGGATATCGGGAATCATTCTATCTCAAATTTTTTTCTGATTATAAAAAAAAAAAAAAAAATCTAAATTTTGATCTAACAACTAAGTATTAAATTAAGCCATCCAAATAGAAAAATATCAATATTATTATAAAACTTGTAGCTTAATTATCTAAAATTTCTAAAAAGTATAGCATTGCTAATAACTATTATTAATTTTTAATCACCATGATCAGGGATCTACAAACTTTTCTGGAAAAGGGTCGCATATATAATTTTCTAATGAATAGTAAGCCAGACTAGAATAGATTGAGGATTTTTTTAATTAGATGAGGATTCATTTTTTAAAAATTTATTGTAATTGTAAACAGTTCGTTTGATTTATAATCAGACTGGTATTTTTATGGCAAATTTCG
Source organism: Androctonus mauritanicus (assembly GCA_011317285.2). Taxonomy (NCBI): domain Eukaryota; kingdom Metazoa; phylum Arthropoda; class Arachnida; order Scorpiones; family Buthidae; genus Androctonus; species Androctonus mauritanicus. The sequence goes on along the minus strand of WUQG02415273.1, from coordinate 7,778 downwards.
ACGCTCTGTGTTTTAAAATGGATAAATCACCTGATTATTTACGTTATTATAACGATTTCATTTTTATTTCAAAAGAAAATTTTTTTAATTAATGAAAAACAATACCTGTATTATGTTTTATGTCTAATCATAATACGGACATTAGAAAATGTATAAAATCATTTAATTTATTTCATTTAAATCAATAGCCTTCTGGCGTCGCTATATTTTCTTATAGGATAACTTTATTGAAATATGTAAACAATTAGAATATAGCCACCGTTTGACCCCGCGTGTCGTAAAAGGCGACTAAAGATGTCATTTCGCATTGGTAGTTCCGAGGTCCGTCACTGGGAACCTACGGTGGAACCCTACATGGATTCGGACAGCCCGGCGGGCTTGCCCGCGTCGTCGTCTTCAAATTCGGTTTTCGTGTCTCGTCTTCTGGAGACAAGCTTTCTCATAACCCCCATAGGGAAGGGTAGTAAAATAAATAAAAATAAAATATGCAAACAAAAAATTTATTTTCTAACCTACTTAGCGATTCGCCAGCGTAACAATCGACATTTAACGTAAAAAATGATGGCGTTTTGCGATCCCTGAACTAAACAACCCGTTATTTTTTTGAAAGATGATGTTTAAATCAAATTAATCATTAAATTTAGTAATAAATATTTATACACCAATAATTTTTGATATTTTCCAATTATTATTTAAATTTTTCCTATATCTATATATGTAAGGCTTCTTTTATAAGAAACAAATATCAGTAAACAGGATAAAATCTTGAGGGCCGCGTGCCATAATTTGGGGACCTCTATTCTAGATTGTTATTTATATTTGTTATGTCCACCGAACTTGTCAATTAACCTAACTAACTAGTGTTGTCAAGCCATCATATCGTACAAAAAATATATATTATCTGGCAGTGGCCATTTGTAGAACTCGTCACAGTCTAACCACTATATATTACATGATGGGATCAATGTGGAGGATGAAGAATAGGTGTTCAAACGGTTCAGGTCCGGATTACTCCTGAAAGCCAGAGGTGTGGCACCCGGATTTGAATCCTTCAGGGTGATAAGTTATAACTTTATCACACGGCCATTCGGTGACCCAACCGTTTTGGTAAATTAACTTTAATATAGTAGATTGAAAGCTATAATAGCACTTTCTAAAACTATAAATATATTCTGTACTTTAATGTAACTATGTGTGATATTAAATTTGTAATTAAATCTAATTAGAATTCATTTTAAGTATGTAAATATCCTGTATGATGTATGAATGAATACATGTTACAAACAAATATATCTTATTAAAAAATATTGCAATTATCTCGATTAATGCTTCTTTTATGAGTTTTTAACGACACTTTATTCGTTGTCCGGATTGTCCGCTTGGAAACGCTTCGGCTTTCCACTCTGGAGGACCCGGGTTCGAGTCTCGGGTCCCACCTCTTGAAAATATTTATTATGGGGTTCGGGCCCAACCCATCGATCCCCGTCCTCTACAATCCGGTTGACCCCTCCTTAGGGATGGGCAGCCTGTGGAAAGGCTTGTTTCGCCCCGCCACATAGTGTTCTTCCTGAATGGAAAGTGGCGTTATCTGTTGATTAAATAATTAGAATACAATCTATTACATGAAAACGGTAATATATGCAGTCAATTTGTAAAAATAAGCTTTATAGAAAATTATGTATTATGTAAATTACAATTCGAAATTCTTTCATAATTTCGAAGTTATAGTTTAGTTACATTTTTATAGTTTCGATATTATAGTATAGTTATCATTTTATAAATATACCAATAATATTATACAGGCTGGAAGTGGCGAATCTTTTTAAAGGTGAGTGCTAAATTTAGCTAAATTTTTGTAAAAATTACTCCTCGCGAATCGATTCGAATGTTAATCTAAGTAAAAGCAATATATCAGTTTCAAGTTTTGCCTGCCCAAAATTTCACCAGTGTGTCGTTTTGGACACGCCTGTCATAAATAAGTTCGCCATCCCTGATATAACCTATAAATTACAAAAGCAGTAAATAATAGATTTTTTTATATTAGCTATTGATTTATAAATATAGGACATCAAGTCTTTTATTTATAAAGTAGTACTTAATGCATTAAGAAAGTACTGCTAAGTTGTATAATTAAAAGTCAGCCGGGGGCCACGTGGTAACCCATTCATTTACCATCTTGGAGGATCCGCGTTTTAAATCCGGTCCTAACAGTTTCAGTTTTTCAGGAGGAGTCAGCGCCCGATCCGTTGAATTCCATTCTTTCTGTTCAGCGGTGTGGTACCCGGAATTGAGCCCGGATCTTCCAGGGTGATAAGCCACAGCTTTACCACCGCCGAAAATGAGTTAGACATAACTCTTGTTATCAATTTTTAACATTTTTGGAAGTTCGATACAGTTATGTAAGTTTACGTGCAAAGATAGATATGTTATTCAATATATTGATAAATGTGTTTGGACAGCACTTACTATTATTTAGTATAAGATGATTATTTCAAGAATTTTGTTATTCGAAAAATTATTAAACTTATGTTATAAATTTAAGTGTAGTTATATTTATGGTTGTATGCTTGTATTATAAATGATTAAACTAAACAAAATATTTTAACCGTATTTATTTTAGATATTGTTTTATACGAATTTTAAATATCTATGTAAGATTTTATTCATAATTACTTTATATTATGAATATTTTTATATAACTTTACAACTTTTAATATTAATTGTTTAGCTGTTTATTTTCTATTTTTGAAGCGATATAAATATAATTGAAAAGAATTTGTTTGTATTTGAGTTAAATAAGTTTTGTGGAGAAAATAACAGAAGATTGGAAATAGTAATGGCTAATTATAACTTCTGATATATATGAAAATAAGAATACAACAAATGAAATTTTCCTATATTAAAATTTACCATTTGTCTTTATTTAATGTTAATTATTATAAGGAAAAATATATTTAAATAAACCGAAATTACATAAATTTTTTATAATATATGATAAATGTATCAATAATATATAAATTAAAAACAAAAACAAGTATTATTGGTCTATATTTATTAATCAATAAGTAATATATTATGAAAAATAGTTTGTATTACTAAAAACTATCCAACGAAATCACATTTATAAGTAATGAATTAAAACGATCATTTCATTAATTTAGTTTACATATGATAATCAAATTAAAACGAATATAATAATCATTTATAATTAATGTGTAATTTTCATTACCGCCATCATCACCAACATAATTAATGCATTAAATTAGTAGTAAATTGTCTGTTTTAGGCCCATTTTTCAGTCGCATTCCAGGACCGAATTTTAAATGGCGATATAGTTGAAAGATCTAACTCTCATATATATATGGCAAACAAAATATTTATTTTTATTAATATTTCTTTTTTAATCGATTTTCTGAAGAATGAGAAGGCTTAAAAGGCTACGATCATAGCTGTCAGCATGTGTACTTCCCACTAATAACATTGAATTATACTAATTAATTGATTTTCGTGAAATTTGATATTGATGATTTTGAGATAAACATCATCTCGACATGTCATCGTTTAATCCTAGAGGACTGTTTATTGCTACAGGATTAAAACAATGCAATATTGATGCGTTGTTTTCACTGAAAAGGCAAAATCTATCTCGACGGATTTTATCTTTTCAGAACACTTGTAATTATTTAGACGCTCTACTAAAGCTATCATCTAATGAAACGTCCAAAAATAAGTTTGAAAAATTTCTCTATTAATTCAATATTATATTTATATAATCAATTTTTTAATCATTTATAGAAAATATATTCTCCAGATTGATAAGAATCAATGCTTAATTCGATCATGTTGCTTTTTTCAGTATGAACTACTTCATTGCTCTCTTCTATTGTTTTCTTTTCCATAATCAAGACGAAAATACTTGCATGCATTTCGTAAACAACACTTTTCGAAACTCTTAAGACTTCCTCTGAAAACTTGTATCCAATCCATCATTCGTATGAATTAATTTTTTTTACATCTAACAAATATGACATGAAATTAATTTTTGCAATGTTAACGGTAGTCTGTTTTTTTAACTTTATGTAATTATATGTAAACAAAATAAAAACCTAGATCTAAAATCTAATATTTTGAAAATTTTATATATTTTTATTTCTAACTTCTCATATAGTCTATATGAAAATGAGAGCAGAGTAAATAAAGTTTTTCCATGTTAACTTTTATTTTTTTGTCTTTATTTAATGTTTCATTTTTATAAGGAAACAATGAACATAATATATACGATATATTCTGTAGAAAATTTGTTTAAAATAAATTACAAATTATATGTATATTATCTTTTATAAAACGTATTAAATAAATCAGTAACATATAAATTAAAACAAAAAAACAAGCTTTGTTTTAATCTGTGTTTATTAATCATTAAGTAGATAAGATATTAAGAAATGCATTAATTTATAAACTATAAAAATTTGTTCTAAATATCTACGATCAGACATGTATATATAGTAACTGTCATGAATAACTGTCATGTATTATTTATATAACCGAAATGGTAACATTGATAATAATATGTTACTATTCTACTGAAGTGGCAGCATCCACTAACAAGTAAGATCGTCAAGGAAGTATAAGTGCCTCTTTGTTAGTGTGGCAGCACTTTTTTTCTTGGCACCTCGCCGTTCTATATTACTGTACCACGATATGTACTCTATATAAATATGTATATATTAAACTAATAAATATAATCCAATCGCATCTTCTATTAATCTACTAAGTAAAGAACATAACAGTAATTATTACAGAATGAACTATGAAAACAGCTGTGAAAATATTTTCTAGTTCTTTTCATTCTAGATTCTACAATAGATCATGCAATAGATAATTTATTCATATTAATTCTAATACAAAATATCATTTTTCTACATATAACACAATAAATTCATCTTTTTAATTTACCAAGTTAAACGAAGCAGATATCACGAATATTGAAGAAATTAATTTCATTCTTACAAGGTAAATGAAAATTAATTAATATGAGAATCGATACGAATTCATAATATTTTTTAAAAGTTTAGTATTACTTATGCAAATACACATGCAATTTAAATATGTTGTTCGATTTCTAAACAAATAAATTTGTAAGATGAATGACATTCACTTTTATTATATAATAACATTATTATTTAAAGCATAAATTATTCTTAGATCTATTATATCTGTATATTGATGATGCAATTTTAAATATAGAGTTAAGTAATATATGTAATACATATGTTTGTATGCGTGCATTTTGTAAATTCTATTTTACATCACCAAAGTAAACAAAATATTTTAACTTTACGTTGTTTCATTATTAGTATAACGAATTTTATCTATCTAAATAAGATTTTTCACATAACTGCCTTAGTTTTGGAATGCTTTATACAATTTCACATCTTTTACTAATAATTGCGTATCTGTTTACTTTCTATTTCTGAACCGTTATTTTTATTAATTGATTATAAACATTTTAACAACAAATCCAAAAAGAATTTTAAACTGTTTCTGAATTCTGCTTAATCTCATAAATTAAAACTAAGAATATAACAATCTCCACACATTGTAGTTTTAAAAAAATATAAATGCAATGATCTGCTATTTTAAATTTTGGAAGATTTTCATTGTTCAGATTTATCATAGTTCATATTTGATATTCCATGTTGTTCAACAAGTGCCTATATAAATTTTTAAGTATTTCTTTGATATTGAGATTGAACAAAATGATAACAATATACTGAACAACGTAATCAATAATACATTGAAAAACTGAAAGACTATCTATGCAATTTTCTCTGACACGACTTTGCAATTTCAATCCATTATTCCGACAGAATTGTTTATTCGTAAATATATAGTACAGTTTTCCGAAATATTAATATTTATCAGTTCAGTCATTTTAGGATTTTGATATCTAAGATGATATGAAAATATTAATTAATCTTTTACTTTTTGAATAATATCTTCCGTCTTTACCACTGACTGGCTGGATCGCGTGTTTTAAACCATAGGATTATGTGCTGAAATTTCGGATTCAATTCTGAATTTCACACCTCCAGATTTTTTCAGCGTTGTTCCAAATAGCAATTGTTCAATCCCATTCATTACATGACATCCGACTCCACCACATGTGTGACTGACTCATGGAAAGCACTGGAATAACTTTCATCTTATTATCCTCCTGCTGGAATTAGCGTTAAAATTCATTCTACATAAATTCAAATTATTAACATAAAATAATCAGTAAATAGATTAGATAAAATTAATCGGTTTGGATTAATGTTGTTTCTCCTTACCGGATGCTAATCAATGACCGCCACTGACCGTTCATATTTCTGGAGATATCATAGTTTCTATAGAGAGAAACTACACAGTTATTCTCTAAACCTCCAATAGTTTTAACTACAGACACAGAATCATAAAGTATTTAGGTTTTAAACATTGAAGGACTTTAACATAAAAGTATTTTAAGGTGGATTTCAGCAATACTTTCGGAGTTTTCGTTAGTATTCGCCATCTAATGCGAAACTTTATAAACATATGATTGTATACAATGTATAGCCAGCTACACTAATGATGGATGCTAATATAAAATAACTTTTTCTTGGGTTATCTCAATTATTCCTAGTTCAAGAAAAACTGAAATTGCAACAGAGATTCTTAAATACATCTTTGCAAATATTAAAAAATAAAATAAGAAAATATACTTCAGCATTCAAAAATTAATAGAAACTTTTTAATAAAAATACGAAGCAGTAAATATACGGAAGTATTTGGTCACATTCCAAAAGTTTGACATGGTAAGAAGTTAAACATGACTTAGCGGATGTCGGTAAATACAAACTGACCAATCAGAAAATAGAAACTGTTCTTTGTTTACAAAACTTGTAAATCTTAACATAGTGGTGCCTGATGCCAAAAAATTGCTTTAATGGAAACTATCTTGGCTATGACCAGTAATTTCCAATTTCTGTCATTTGAACCTAGTTCAGAACTACCTTCTAAGAATGAAAATGGAATTTATTGAAAATATTCAGGTGGTATTCTTTTGTGTTGTGAAATATTTATATGACATGCTGCTGAATAATATTCAAATCCACAATTCTCGAACCTCCTCAATAACTTTTTGAACTGCCAAGTGTCTTTTTGCCGCACAGAAAGCCGAGTTACAATCCGTTATTACTCGCAGTCTATCCATTTTTCCATTTTCCTGCAGGACCAAGGCAGACATCTTTGCTGAAAAGTTTTTGAAAATAACAATAATTGATGAATGATTAAAGAATCCTAATTTTTTTTAACTGACAGTTCCAGTAATTCGCGTTATCTCCATAAATTAATTCGAAATACGTAAAGTAGTCGTTTGGCTCCCTCGGAAGTCGATGTCGATTAGAACCGAGCTCCCTTTAACGAGGAAGTAAAAGTGTCAGTCACTCGGAAAAAGCCGCGTGCTATATAAAACTGTGTTTTTCGTGCAAAATTCTCTCCAATTTTCTCGCTTATGTACACCCGCAATGGCAAAAACTTTAAGAACGTATATGTGTACCTCGTGCACATACACAACCTAACCTATATACACAAACCCTGCGCCGCCATCGCTTGCACAAACACACAAAATTCTTCCATAAATCACCCGCGCGATGCGTGTCTCGATTTTTCGATCTGCAAAAAATTTGAAGGCGAGCTGGGAAGAGAATGATAAAAAAAAAGAGAGAATAAAAAAGTAGAATAGAGTGCAGAAGGAA
>WUQG02415262.1:0-15797 GCA_011317285.2 Androctonus mauritanicus | reverse complement strand
GTGAATTTGAAGTATTGGAAGGAAGCCGAACACTTTCCGCTTAGGTGAAAAACATTTTGCAACCGACTGTACATCATATATCTTAATACAGTATATATGATATATGACTGTACCCAGTCGAATTTATGCATATGATAGCACTTAAGGTTGACAAAAAACCAAAAATTGATGAATCAGGGCAAAATAGAAACTTCCTTGAAAACAGAATATAATTAGTTTCGTTTAGTGAAAATAAGCCATATAGTAATTAACAAGTTAACATTAATCCATTAATCAAGAGATTTATTCCGTTTACACGAATTCTTCTATTTCATTGAATCTTGTCCGACAATTGATCTGACTTCTGAGATCAGCCTAAGCTGTGATAGCTGAGAAGCTATCTTAAATGTATTTAGTATTTTTTAGTGACGCATGAAGTTTTTAGTTATAATTTGTCCAGCATATGCGTAAAACTGGTGCTGACTGTACTGATTTAGAAATTTCGAAAATACTACTCATTCTAGTTTTCTAAAACTGGCAACACTGTTTTAACATTCGCCATATTTTCTATTACACGAGGGTAAAATGTCTTTCGGTCGTGGTTTTGTATTGTTAAATAACTGTTTATCTAACTATGGCAAGATTGCCTGTACTCTGTCGGAAAATGTATGGAAGTATGGTTTAATTTCTCATTCGAAGTTGTTAAATCGTTCTTATAGCCAGGTCCTAAAATACAGAACGAATTTAAGTGCTGTGTCCAAAATCACGTGTACCAGCTCCTTTCATACCAAAGGTACGAATAAAACTTAATGAATTTGTTAATTTTGTTTAGTTGCTTATACTAATAATTTTTCTACTATTTATTTTTAAATTAAAAACAAGAACATAATTACTATTACAATAGCAATGATGATAAAAGAATGATATGAATGATAGATCGTTATATGAAAATAGCCTAGATCGATAGATCGTAGCATGCTGATAAAACTTTTTTTGCATCATTCATATGCTTGCAACTTCTCAAATGTACAGAGTTAGGTCATTCTTGATCGTAATCTTTAGTCCTGCTTTTCCTTAATTCAATGTATTAGTCCTTGATTAGGCATTTGTTGATTTTCAAACAAATATATATAAATTAAATTTCTTGCACTTATACATAGATTATACAAGCAATAGCAATATAACCTGTTTGAAGGATGTAAAAATATATCTGGTAACTGCTTGGGTATTTTTTTAATATTGATTGATTATAGTCTGTATAATGGAAATCATCTCTGGAAAAAATGCCACATTGATATTACAGCATTTAAATCAGTCAAAAAAGTAATTATTATTTAGCATTTCTTATTAGGCAATGGCATTTTGATATCATTAACAGAAAGTCATTACTTTCATAGGTGCCAGCCTCCATGGATGGCCATCTCCCTCCATGGAAATTTGAACAAGGGCAAAAGTATCTTTTCATCTTTCTTTTATTTTATATTTAACTGGCCAAATGTAAATAATCATTAATATCCAAATTACCTTTCAGTTTTATATAATTTTTCATGAAAAATCATTGATTATAAATATTTGGATGATGCTAACTGTTGTCTGTGGCAAAAATTAAAAGTCTGTGCTATTAATTTAATGTTTATTATAATGCAATAAAGAAAAAATTTAAATTATTTTTACATATTTATTTTAATAATTAAATAATATAGTTATTTTTATTTAATTAATATCTAAATAGATATAAAAAATTTATTGTAGTAATTCTTATATTCCAGACAGACAAGACTAATTTGGTACAACTGTTTAGTAAATATTCCTTTATTTTTAATTGATATAAAGGGGCTTTTAAAGAAATCCTAACAGATCAGTAAATTAGCATCAAGTGAATAAGAATTGCAAAAATACTAGATGCAGTAGTTAGATTTCTAGATACTAGATTTTGTTTTTACAGATTGCACCTTTTAAGTTCAACATGAATCAATAATTCTGTTGTGTTAAAAATTCTTAAAAATCTTTTATGTAAAGACTTTTGTAAAAATAATACAATTTAGTTCCTGATGTGATAGTATAATTATTGTTACTCACTTTTGGTATTATTTTGATTTGTAAATAGGTAATAAATTAGACATTGTGGGATGAAAATTACATTTGCTTAAGTGTATGAATGACAAAATAATACAGGTAAAGATGAAATTAGGACTGTAGAGAGTGTTTCTGGCAGTGGTTTATACTCCTGTGGATGGTATCAGTGTGAATGAAAAAGATAAATTCTGGTGTGACCTGAACAATGTGATAAATGAGTGATGGCACTGAGCAAGTGATTGTAGTAGGAGATTTGAATAGCAGAATTGGTGTGGAGAATGATGGAGTGAAAGATTGATTGGGAAATATGGCAATCCTAGAATGAATGACAAAGAGAGCGAGTGTTGGAGGTTTGTGGTAAAAGAGGGTTATTTGTCACAAACCACCTTCTTTAAACACAAGACCATCCATCAATTCACTGGGAGAGCCAAGAGAGAGATTAGAGGATTGACTTGATTGTATATGATGAAAGATTGAGAGAAAAGATTATGAACACAAGAATGATGAAAGGTGCAGGTATAGGCTCAGATCATTATCTGGGATCTCTAGTCTACTGAGGGAATAGAGAAATGGAAGAAAAACAAAAGTACAGATGCAAATGAAAGTGGAAGATGTGTGTGTGAAATAAAAGATATATGAGATGTACTAAAAACTGGGTCAGATATGCAACATAAAAGGATATGTAGGCATATTTTAATGAGTGATACAAGAGAAGTGGTTGTTGAAGTGAGAATGGGTAGGAAAAATCATGATGCATGATGGAATAATGAAGTGGCATATACTGCAACTAAGAACAAGAGAGCATATTTGTGAATGTTAAAATGAAATGTGAAGGCAGATGAATAGGCTATAAGAAATGTAAGAAAAAATGTACAAAGATAGTGAAAGAGAGTAGAAAGGAAGAGATGAGAAACCACAGAATAATTTTGAAGAAAATAAAATAATGTTCTGAAAGTATATGAGAAATTTGAGAAGGAAACAAAGTGTAGGTGTATCTGGTGTGAAAGATAAAAATGATAGAATGTTGTGGGGTGAATCTAGGATAGTTAGTAGATAGTATTTCCATGAGCTTCACAAACCTATTAGAAAAAGGGATGAGGGCAAAAGTGAGAGATTAGGATGAATGTAAGGAATGAAGATGACCATGATGAGCAAAACAATAGAGAAGAAGTTACGAATGCAATTATCAGATTGAAATGTGGTAAGAGTCCTGATATGAATGGGGTCATAGTTCAGATGTTAAAATATGGTGGGAAGTCTATTGTGGAACAGGTGGCATATTTCTGTAAGTTATATCTAGTCATTGATTATACTAAATTTGCGATTGTCCCTATCTACAAAGGGAGAGGTGAATGCAAGAATTATGGGGAGTATAAGTAACTGAATTATAGCTGAAAAGGTACAGTACATTACTCAAAATCATTGCATATAATGTATTTTGTAATAAATTTCATAACTGGATCAATTAGAAGTTTTTTATTTTACAGATTTGGATAAAAAGTTTTGAGTATAAAACAAGGATTATTTTAGTGTAAATTCCAGCATCTTGAAATACTACTATAATATATTAATTAAATAATTATACATCCATATTTGTTGTTAGAGTATTTTTCCTTAGTAATGTTTAAAATTCTTGAATAAAATGGGTTTTGTGCTTAAAACATGCAATTTCCTTGAGTTAAAAAGTTATATAACTCAAGGATTATTGTTTTATAGATAAGTTTATAAAATAAAGAATGCTTGTAGAATTTTTGGACTGAATTATCACAATTAATTCATTCCAAAATAGTAAGACGTCTATTGTAATATAGAGTAGACTATGTAGTAATTATCTATGTTGCAGATTAATTGAGATTAATCCTCAACCCAGAAGTGGTGTTTAGTTATCGATGTTTTATCTTAGATATGATATCTAAAAGATTTTTAAATGCTCAGCTTCATTTTTTTATTATATCCTAGATAAATTACAGATTAAATCAAAATTACAAATGTTGCAATAATTTCTTGATGAAAAAAATTTCTTGTTTCCTTTTTCTATATTTAATAGAATATTGGAAATATATAGTCAATTCATGATAAGTCGAATTTGTCAGGACTGACATAAAACAATGTTTTATCAGAAGTTCAACTAATTGCAAGCAATTAAAATCTAATGTTAGGTATTGGTACCATGTGAAAACTTTGATACAAACGAACTTCGATTTATCATGAATTGACAGTATATATAAGTGCAATTTATTTATTAATATTAAATGCATATTGTTTGTAATCCAAATTTTTGAGCCTTTTATAGATTATCCAGGAAAATTAATTTCCCAACTACCGGTATCTCAGTTAATTGGTAGTCTATGTTGAAAATAACTCAGTATTGTCGTCTTTATGAATTAATAAAATCTTGTATTATTTAATGCTTAAAATTTTGTAGTGTTTCAAATATAGATTTATCAAATCAATATTTTCTTTAAATCATTTCTTATAATTTAATTTTATCCAGGTTGCTATGTGTGTATTATATCATCATCATATAAATACAATACATAGACTCTTTATTTCCTGTTATATGATTTTAAATACTTCTAGTTTTTTGACACTTTGTGCTGTGCATAATTTAAAATGAATTATTTATATGATTTTTTTATTACATTTATTTAGGAGATAAAGAATTAGCAGAGTTTTTAGAACAAGAAATCAAAGCAGAAATTAAAAGTAGAAAATCTTCAAAGTTGCCAGCTGTTGATGGTTTTGATATAAAAACAGATGGAGCTGAAATAATTATGACTAAGCAATTCAATAATGAAAAGTAAGTTTAACATTTCAGATTGTTGAATAAAACTTTAAAATACAGTATATTCGTACATCAAATACAGCAGCATCCAATAGGATATTTAATTTCATCTTTGCAATGATCGTCTTTATAAAAATTCCTCATTTAAAAACCTGAAGATTATCAAATACAGTATTTATGCCTATAATAAAATCAGTATTAAGAAATATTTTATACATGTATTATGATGTATATTAAGATAATCCCACGATTAAAAGTCATAACCTCACAATCAGGATTCCGTAAAATTTTTTGCCGTTTCAATGCTCCAAGATTGATAATCATGTATGTTGTGTTATCATATAGATTTTTCAATAGCTAAACTATCCTGACCCTTGTCAACCAAAACGATTTTTTTTTCTGCTTTTGGCAAATGTTTTTCAACATTAATTCTAATAAATTTGTTAGATGATAATTGTGGCTTTGTTTTCTTACTTAAAAATTATGAAACTGCTAAAATATTTGTTGCGATAATTATTGCAAAAATTTTTCTAATATATAGTAATTCAAAAAAAAAAAAAATAAATTTAATTACTTTACACAAATAATAATGAAATTATTATAAAAAATCCTACTTTTAATTATAACTTTCAAATTTTTATGTTTCAATATTTTTATCCATTTCACTTAATGATTTCTATAACTGTCTTGAAGCAAAATTTAAAATTTGTGCATGTACTAAAAACTTAATTTATAAATTTATTGTGCAATAATTTGTTTAAATCAGTCTTAGATGTATTTCTTCCAGTAAAAAAATCAAATAATAATATCTGATGGATGGATCTGTTTGTTTGCAATGGTTAATTTATTGCATCATAATGAATATTAAATCTCAAACTGACTGATATCTGCTACTATCATTGAACACAATGATGAAATATAGATAGTCTTGATTTATGATAGGGTTTGATTCAAACCCTGCTTTTTGAAATTGGAAATGTCCAAAATTTATATATTTCTCACTACTAATGTTTCATAGAATGTTATACATTATCTTAATTAACATAAAGAGCACAAAACTAAAAGAACCTGATACAAAAATAGGATATTTTCCATATATAGATAATCCTCAATTTATGCCAGTGATTAAATCTGTTAATTCTATAATTAGTCAGTGCACTTCAGTGGGTTCGAGTCCCTGATCCAACAATAGGAAATATTGAAAGATCTTTTTTCTGATTCTTCTAATTTTTTGTTCTTTATGTTTATTAAGATGATATTTCTAATGTTTATTAAGACATAATATAAGAAACCATAAATTTTGAGAATTTTCAATTTCCAACCATTGTGACCATCATAAGTTGAGGATTATCATCTCGACCATCATGAATATCTATATTTGATCATTGGTTCAGAGATTTTAATCCATAGAATTGCATTGATCAACTGCAGAATTTACAGATTATTACACTGTTGTAAGTACTGTACAAATAGTCATAATCTATATATTAAATTAACAGTATTTTCATTTTAACTGATTTCATCACCATGATATAACTCAAATGTATTTTTTAAGCAATTTTTGAGGACAGCATGTACAGAAATCTGTATAAAAATTTTATTTCAGAGTACAAATTATATGAAACAAGATGCTTTTACTTTCAGATAAATTCCAAAGAATCATCATATATAATAAAGGAATAAGCGTGTGAAATCATGTTTCTGCACATGCCGAAACTCCTGAGACCAGAAGTGCCACCATTACTATTTTCTCACAGTTTGAATCTTTAATTGCATCTTTTAGAAAATTAAATCCCAATCTCATTATAAATTTTGTTTTAAATTATCATAATTTACTTCCTATTTATGTTTGTATACTTCTTTTTGTTGTTTGACTTTAATTTCGGTTTTTTTTCAATTGAAATATGTTGGCTATTCCCTGGTCCAAGGGTTCAGTTTGCATTTGGTGTGTGGCTACAAAAACATTTCATTTAAATAAAATAATTTCTGAAATAAATATTTTAAGATAATAATTATTGACATCTACATAACTGAATTGGTAAATCGATAGTTTGTTAGTTGCCAGTTTTGTGTAAAGAAAATTTTAAAGTTTGATCTGGAGATTGCATACAATGCTTTTGCTTGTTTTCTAAAATGTGCTAAATAAACGAAAAATCTGAAATTTGATTAAAAAAAATTTTTCTTCTTATGTATTTTGGCACATAGTGGCTAGGAGCTAAGTAGTAATGTCATAAAGTAATGATGGCTATCCTCTTTATATAATAAGGTGCACATCAGATAACTGTAATGTGATTTCTCACCATAAGAATATTAATACTTTGCATAAGTTAATAATTAATATTATATTTTTATAATTTGTTTAATATGTGTATAGCATAACTGTCAAAATGAATATCAACCAATCAGTTGATGCTGAAGAACCACAATTCCAACCAACACAAGATACTGAACCTCCAGCTGGTGAGGTAATAATACAGTTTGATTTTAGTTGCTGTATTAAATCTGTTTCATTAATACAGTTTATTTTATATTTTAGATGAAATCTAAACCTAATTTCACTGTGGAAATTGAAAAAAATGGGAAAACATTGGCATTTTCTTGTGCATTTAGTGAATCTATGGGTGAAGAGACTGATGGTGGTGATCCTCAAGATTCTTACAGTAATATATATTTGTTTTTTTATCTGGTTATATTTTTTATTCAGTAGAAATTTTTAACGCAAAATTTTTTTAAGTATAAGTGAAAAAAATCAAATCTGTAAAACAGAACCAGCTAGGTGGTTATATGAAAGTTTGTAAATTTACTTCAGAATTCAATTTTAGATTCCAGTTTAATGGAGAGATCAGTTAATAACTGAACCCTCTATTAAACTCATCATTCTCATCTCTGACTGACTCATCACAGTTTTTAGCTAGATTCTTTGTGAAATTCAACAGCTTAACTAAATAAATTTTTATTAAAATATTTTATAAATATATTTTCCTTGTATGTAGGTGATGCATTTCAAATAACAGAACTTACAATGTATACTAAAGAATGGGAAGATGAAACATATACTGTGGCTGGTGATATCATGGATGGGGTAAGCCAAAAATATACGTTACATATTACATGTTTATTGTTTTCAGTTTCAAAATATTTAAATATTCCTGTTTTTAGTATTTATATGACTTGCTGATGAACATGCTAGAAGATCGAGGAATAGGCAATGAATTTGCAGATCATTTGGTAAATTATTGCACTTCTTATGAGCATAGCAAATATGTTGGGCTGCTTCAAGAACTGAAAGAATTTGTTTCTAACAAATAATTGTATTATGTCAACAATACTTTCATTAAATTTGGATCATGAATAGGACTCAAGAAGTTATTTGACAGATTTTCAATTTAGATTTGTTAAATCTATTCTAGATGTAATTCTAATATATCTTTACATAATAAAATCAAGAAAGAATTTTTATTTTGTTTCATTGCTAATGTAATTAAAATTATGCCATTTTTTGATTTGATTATATCTAAATTCAACTTTTTTATTCTTTAACATTGTCACTAAGCATTAAAGCAAACGATAAAAATATGGTTTATGTGTATTACTCTTACAGTTTTTAGAACATGCTTAAACTTGTATAATTGCCATAATCTAGATATACTATGTGAAAACTAACATGGTTGTCCAGTAGAAAATGCATAATAGCACTTATTTTTGTGAAGAATTTGTTACTGGAAGTTCTGACATGTTATTATTTTTATTTGAACTAATATTTTTGTTCCAAATTTACAATAAAATTTGTAAATTTCCCTCTCCATGTTTCAAGTATCAAAAATAGAAAATGGATAAACTATATTGCAAATGCTTGGTTAGTAAGAAACATTTTGTTTGCAATTGTTTAAGACAGACATCAATTCTAACTATATGACCATTTTCAAGTTATGAAAAATTTGAAAAAATATAGGTGTTTGGAATTCCAGGACTACTAATCACTACTATTACAAAGTCTCAATTGAGCTAAAAAGGAATATATGGAATAGCAGAAAATATAATTCTCACTTAATAATTGATCTTTTTAGTTCCTCATAAAGGTTTATTTATTGCAGATTTTTATTTACTGTTATTTTTATAGAAAGTTTATTGAATTTAAGAAGAAAGGACTGTAAGAAAAAACTAAAATTTTATTAGTTTTTGTACCAATAATATATTTAATATATCAGAAACTGAGATTTATCTTTAGATAGCATTGCAATCACTAAAATTATTTACTTAATATTAAAATAGATGTTTGGTGACTCCTATTCTAGCTACAATCCTATTTTTTATGTTAACATATCCAAGATAGATGGTTAAAAAAACAAAAAAATCTGTCCTTATTACAAATATTAGTAGTAGTTTAAAAAAATTTTAATCATAAAATATATTAAAAAGTTTGAAAAATGAATTTTGTTATTTCAGTTATACAGGTACTCCTCACTTGACCTATCTATTTAACATCCAAGCTTGCAATTTTTTATTAACAGAAAATTTGGTTTTTGTCCATATGCATTGCTTACAACTTTTATTGCATATAATTCCTGACATTCATAGTTCCAAAAATCTGGTCTAAAATACTTTATGCTTAATTAAGATATAAATTTATAAGTCAAAATTTGTTTCCAATATTTTCTAAATACATACAAACACGTTACTCGTTTACTTGACCAAGTCATTAAGTGGGGAGGATTCTGTACTTATCACTAATTTTCAGATCAAACCTACTACTATCATTTGATCTCAATCTTAATGTGAACCAAGACCAAAACTATTTTTTATTATGAAGTATTAAAAGTACAATAATATGACTTTAGACTTAACAATATCATTAAAACTTGAATAATCAACAAAGATAAAAATACTTTGCTTCACTAATCATATAACAAGAACTCAAGCATCATAAGCAAACAATGTTTTTATTACAGTAAAATGTTTTCGGATTATACAGTTTGAAAATGTTCTACACATGCCATTCCATAATGGAATTGTTGAGTATTCTGAGAATGTTGTTAGAATTTTTAGTTTACTGTTATAGTTCTAAATCGGAGATACAGTACTGATGAGGGACTAACTGTATAGTCTGAAAACATTTTACCACAATAATAACATTCTTTGCTTATGGTTCTTGAGTTCTTGTTACTTGAATAATCTTTGTTAAATTTCAACATTTGTTTACAATTCTTAATGAATTCATTAAACATAATAACTGTGTCAAAAATTTATTAACATTTGTTACAGAATTGAAATTTTAACTTGAATATACATTTAAAATGAATAAAATGTTTATATCAACTTTTCTTGGATCAGTGTATACTAAAAGAATCATATAATAACAAATTTTAATTCGATAATGAAAACATTATATGCATTAGAACAAAAATAGCTTTTCCTGATATATTTGTTCTAATGCATAATACAAAGTTCACAATAAAATAATTATGCTGAATTTTATCTAATTTTAGAACACCGAAAAAGAAAATTTTTTTATATTGTAAATATAAAATAGTAAACTGATACACTATATGTAACTTATACTACATTTTACATTTGATTATATATCTTTGGTATATAGAAAATCTTCCATTTCAAATAGAAATCCGATTGCATACGATCAATAATCGATTTTAATACTAATTAAATCATCACAGTCATAAATAAATATTTTTGTTTAAAATACTTTTTATGTAGCGTACAAATACCTGTTTTGTATCTATCATCATTATTAATTTTGGCAATATATAGCCAATTTAAATTGTATGTAGATGTAAAGCTTGTTCCCATTTATGAGGTATCAATGTGTTACAGGTGCGGCAACCAATAGCAAGTTTGAATGTCATTTGCATTCAAACTTATTGATTGCCACGTCTGTAATGCATCACTACTGTGTAAATGGAAATGAACCTTTACACATGACTAGATAAAAATGAATAACATATAATTAAACTTAAAAAATATAACAATAAGTAAAATTATTTAATGTTCTCACAAACCATAATAATATAATCTCACCGGTTGTTAATTATATTCAATATCTATCTGAATGCTGTTCCATACTTCTAAAAATCTCTAAAAATGTATGGATATCACATTAACAGAATTTTTTTTCTGTTATGTTTTATGGTTTTTGAGACATCACATAATTTTACCAGCAAATATATTAACAATATAAAAAATATTTAAATTTTCAATTTAACAATATATTAGAATATGCTATTTTATATGAATTTTTACAATAGTTTGGCACTATTTTTAAGTAGCAGAAAGTCTTCTGTTATTATAATTGTTAATTTTGATTATATTTTTATAAAATATAATAAATTCTTCATATTATTAAATATATTTAACTAAGATTAAAATTAAACAAGAAAATTTATGATAATTCTTTCGTAAACTTCACAAATATTTTTAATATTGTAGGAAGTTTTACGTAAATTTTAAAATTGAATATAAATTCTATATTTATAAGTGCTGATGTAAAACAATAAAATGTAAAATATATTTTGACTGATCTTAATTTTGAAAATACCCAAATTCAGTTATAAAACCTGAGAATATCTAACTAACACACTTTTCGGAATGTTTTTTAAACATCAGTTTCCATCAAATCAAAATATATAAATATTTTAACAATCAACAGAACTGATATTAAAATTATTTAAATATATCAAATGTCATATTTGTGTGTTTCAGATATTGATAACTAAAGCTATAAATATTATTATAATCTTCATATATGTGTTGTTTTAAATAATTCCAGCGGATGCTCGCCGAGGTGAAAAATATGCCATTGGCATTGGTGGTTCATCTTGAGTTGAAAATGGTGAAAATATACGTCGGAAACTGTAAAGTACATTTGAATTAAAAATTTTTATTCCACAATAATAAAACAATAATTGTTATTAGAAAAAAAAATAATATTTTTACTATACCAGATACAATTTTTAATTTTCAAATAATTTGAACATAATAATAAAATAAAAATTTGCTAATTCATCAAAATATATAGGATGTAACAAAAAAGCAGTCTGCTACTTTAAGAATGAATAGTACATATCATAAATAATAAAAAAAGTTACTTAAAGTAGCAGATCACTTATGTTACACCCTGTATAAATTTCTACTACAGTGTACAAATACTCTCTGACTTACATAGATCTATACTTGACGTAGTGATCCCCTAACTCAGGACTGTCCAACTTTCAAGTGGCCGAGGGCCGCTTTAAAAACAAAATGTGGTTTGGAGGGCCACATTATAAAATACATATTAAAACTCACTGATAAAGTTGCATATGAAGTATGGTATACAAAGAAAAAACATGTTTGTATTATTATCAAATTAAATTACGGGCCGCCAAAAGTGAGGTTGCGGGCCGCATGTTGGACAGCCCTACCCTAACTTATAAGAACTAAAACTAATTTAATAAATGCATAAAAAACACACACGCACAAAATAAATGATGAAATTAATAAAAAAAAATGTAAAAGTACTTTTACATTTTTTTTGAGATATGAGAAAATACATATTTTCATGTATTTTCTCATATTTCAGTATAATATCTTACCCCATAGGGTTAAGATATTAAGATCTAAACCCCATAGGGTTTCATAGAATGATCAACCTACAAAAGTTGGGGTTTTTTCATATTAGAAAAATAAGTTACATTAGTTAAAGCAATAATGCAGTGTGAACATGTAATCTGTTCTCTGATATTGGCAAGTTTTGTGTAAAATATGAAGTCATTCACACATTTGAGAATTATGTATAATTGAAGAAGTGACATCCAACAAAATACCATATGATCAACAAAAAGGATTCAAAGCCAGTCAAATAAACAATAAAATGGTATGAAGAGTTTATTTTCATTTCAACTCACATTATTACAATGTAGCATAGCATAGCATATGCTATTATTCAATATTATTTCTATAATTATCTCATCCAAGCATATCAATTTAAAAAATAATAGCATATAACAACCTTCAATATTCAATGATAAAAAAAAAAAAATGAAACAGAAGCTATTACAATGAAATATGTTTGATATGTTCTTAAGCAGAACAGTATGGATATGCTTATCTGTTGTATTTATTATGTAGAATACAAGTGTGAAATTTTTAATACTTATGTTCCATAATTTTTTTTTTTAAGCTCAAATTTTTTTAATAGAATCAACATTATTATGGCTTTGATGAAAGCATTAATAACTGGAAATTGGTTCAACTCAAGTCAATATATTGTTAGAAAATACTGATAAAAATTATTTATATATAGAGACAACTGAGGCTAAACTATTTTCTCACAAATGAATATCAGAATTTTTTATAAACATTGATTCCTACTATTAAACAATATAATGTTTAAAAATACATAAAAAGATATATTTAAAAAAATTAATAAATTCTACAGATTGAATTTTATCATCAATGAATTTTAAAAACTTTTTTATCATCAATGAATTTTAAAAACTTTTTTATCATCAATGAATTTTAAAAACTTTTTTATCATCAATGAATTTTTTGATATATTCAAAATTTGTGCCAACTAAAAGGTATGCTCTAATGTATATAAATACATAAGAACATATTAAAACAATAATAAATTAAAGATGTGCTACTACTATACACCAGACATAATATAATGAAACTACAAGAAGATTCACATATTATTATTCAACTTAATATGATAGAGTGGCAGATGCAAAAATAGCATATGGAAGGTAGGCAATAATAAAATTTCTATAAAAACACCAGAAGTGCTTTCAGGTATCTACAAATTACTTACTATAAATAAGAATACCAGATTCCAAAAAGAGTATATCAGGAAAATAGGCAGGAGTTTTAAAGAATATAGGAGAAGCATAATATATGGAAGAACTATCACTATATGGGCCAAATAATCTCATTATTACTTTTGCTCCTTCCCGTCATATTAAAGTATAAAATGAAACAGAAACAAGAGAACATAGGCATAATGGTTAGGTTAGCCATACTGCACATGGAATATACTTTATCTGACGACAATCACTTCTAGACCCCACTACATGTTGGCAACTACCCGTGGTGGGATCAACTGGAAAGTTGAAGAATGAGATTCAATGTGCCAGTGCAGACTCTCTTGAAAAACTGGAAATGTAGGTCTCAAAATTAAACATGGATCCTCCAATATGATAAGCCATTGCTTTACCATGCAGCCATCTGGTCAGTAAAAGTATAATAAAATCAATGATGATATTCATAAAACATCCCATTCTTGAAAGTGGTACATTAATAATAAAATACAGATTAGTATATTAAATGATGTTAATAGAAAGCATATGTAAAAAATATTCAGTGAGAATATATCATTATATCAAATAAATATTAATGCAAATGTGATATATACACTTATAATGCTTGCATTATCAAGTGTGGAAGACTTATTAATATTCTGGAATTAAGCCAAAAATATATTATTTCTACAGTTTATTAAATATTTTTGAGTTAAAAGTTAGTAGTTTCTATTGCCATAGTGATTGTGATGGTATTTATATGTTGTAAAACTATTCTTTTCAAATATAATATTTTATCATTCAAATGAATTATTTTACAAATATCTTTATCTATTTACAAACAAACAAACACACACACACACACACACACATATATATATATATGCATATATATAATTTTGAAATAAATGTTAACTTAAAATGTTTATACTTCAAACAGAACAGAACAATATATTTTTATACTAAAGATAAATTTAAATCTGAAAGCATGAAAGATGATGATAAATAAGTTTTCTTAGTGGTTTTTGAAGCAGTTTTGCAAACAGTAAGTATGTAATAATATATTGCAGAAAAGTTCTTTAGGAATAGCATAAAAATTAGCAGTAATAATTTATAAAATTAAATAGCTGCATCAGTAAGAAATAATACAGATCTCAAATTAGATTTAACAATACTTATAAGCATATTATATTTGAAAAAAAGAAAAATGATAATTTTCCAATCAATCTCATTATCATAAATAAATAATATTAAAGAAACAAATTTCTATATTAATGCTTAAGGTATATAAAATATAAATAAATGACACCTTAACAACTGCCTAAACTTCTATTTGCCATTTAAATATTAAACACGGCACTATTAGCTGTTAAATTAATTTATTTTTTAGATGCAAATGTTTTTGGCAATAGGCCATCATCAAGCTACAAAATTACAAATAATAGTTCTACTTTAAACATTTAAAAAGTTTGTTCTAACAGATGTTAATATGGTTACAGATATGACAAAGAAAATAGAAAAACATTGTAATTACTTCATCATTAATCAAAATTATAAAAATTTTATATAATTTAACTGGTTCAAATTATTATACACAATAAATAAAATATCTGAAGTCTTATGGAGTGCCATACATCTATATAGTTCATAGTAATCTTATTCATGCTTGTTGTAATGTATATCTCCGCAGGAGGGGAGGTTTGAATGTTGATCTTTTGTTCATAATATTTTCTGTCTTTTTTCTTTTTAGTATTTCTATTGATTCTGCTATTAAAACTTGTGTTGGTGTATTCATTTGTCTTATTATTTTCACTTCATTCCATTTTATTTTTAAATCTTTGCTGACGATTCTGTGGCCAACGTTGTGGTTAGTTTTGCTTTAGCTATGTCCCTATTACTCATAATTTATAGCCTGACAGTGGCCTAGTGTCAAAAATATTTGCATTTAAAAAATAAATTAATTTAGCTGCTAATAGAGCTGTGTTTAATCTTAAATGATATATATAAAATATATTATATCTTATGTATAAGTATGTATTATATATAAAATGTACACACACACACACACACACACACACACACAATGCCTTAATGATATAAAATATGTATTAAAGAGAATAACAACAAGTAATATGTACATTTGGTGTTTGCATTTACTTTAGGAT
>WUQG02415251.1:0-15800 GCA_011317285.2 Androctonus mauritanicus | reverse complement strand
CATGTAAATATGTATATGCACTTGATAATTCTAAGTAGTTATGATTATAACATATTATTAAATTCATTATTATAATCAATACATCCATTGATAAATATAATAATAAAGTATCAAAAAGAAAGTATTTAACTTTAAAATTTTTCATGGACTATGAGAGTGTCAATTATTTAATTAACACTGATGGCATATTTTTGCTATTACTATTTAATAATAATAAATTATTATTTGTCAATACTCTATATTTTATTTCAGAAAACAATCTTCATATGGCACTGAATATCAAGTATCAAAAATTATAAATATTTCATATGATTTTATAGTTATTTTATAAATTTGCATTAAGAATTTTTTAATTATATAAATAAGGTATACCACTGATACATGAAATTATCAATATAGAGATAACAAGATTTTTTTTATTGGTATAAAAAAAAAATAGTTTGATACATATCAGCATAATTATTTTCAAATTAAAATAATTCCTGATAAAATAAATAAAATTCACAAAATAATTAACTAGTAATTAATCATAAATTATATTCTCTAAATAATGACTTATTTAGAGAATATAATTTATGATTTTAATAAAACAAATATAATTTTTGAACATTTATATAATTATTGAAATTTAAATTACGAATATAATCTTTGCAAGTTTAAATTATTATATAAAACTAATTCACCAGTAAAATTGGATAATTTAAATACTTGTAGTTTCCCATTTACAAATTATGAGTTTCCAGAATTCAGTTTTTTTTTCAAATGAAATATCAAAAACAAAATCAAAAATATGAAAATTAATTACAATAAATTAATACTAAACATTCATAAAAAGGCTTTTTGAACCATGTACATAGCTATGAAATATAATATGATTAAGTTTGTAGCAAAAATTCTGTCATCCACTATGAAAGTGGAAAATGGTTGACCAAGAAGCTTAAGTAAATCATGCTCTGGATATCATAGTTTCACCAGCAAATTATATAAATAATTTTCATTCTGAATTGTGCCTAAGGAATTATTAACTGTATAAAAGCTTA
This sequence comes from Androctonus mauritanicus, assembly GCA_011317285.2. NCBI lineage: Eukaryota > Metazoa > Arthropoda > Arachnida > Scorpiones > Buthidae > Androctonus > Androctonus mauritanicus. Next base: position 14,760 of record WUQG02415251.1, on the reverse strand, counting down.
TCTGATTTTTTGTTGATGATGATGGTGAAAAATAAAAATTCTTTAATATTCATATGACATCAATAAGTTCTTCATTATTGTAATTTGCTTGACTTTAAAGATTACATTTTCATTTCTTTAAATAAATAAAACATTGTTTAATTATAAACTATTGATTTTACTTAATTTTTTTATGGTGAAACTATATTGCTGAGAATAGAACTCCTGATATTAACATTATGGGAAATTGAATCTTAGTTTACGAGTTCTTACTTAACAATGCTTGCTCCAGGAACGAGTTAGCTTATAAAGGAGAAACTACCTGTAATTATTTTAAAATTAATCAAAGTTCATCAAAAAATATTCAAGAATGATCAGATTATAACATTTGAAATTATTAGCTCAAACAGCAAACATTAAAAGTACAATTTACAATTTAAAATAAATTATAAATCGTACTTTTAATGTTTGCTGTTTGGCATTTTTGTTGAGTAAATGAACAAAAATGCCAAACAGCTAACATTTTTCCAGAAATGAATATATTATATTTGCTTTATATTTTAGCATAATTTCTTTATTATTATATTTTAGCTAAAATATAAATTGAAATTAATATTCTAATGTTAAAGAATTTAATTCTTTAATAGTGTAAAATAACCAAAATTAATTTATTCATTCTGATTTGTATTGTTTTATTTTAATTAATATCATGAAAATTGTTCTTAGTTTAGTTTTCTTTTTTATACATGTAAATTTATATATGTATACACACAAATTATATTTTTATTTATGGCTATAATATTTGTTCCAAAATTTTTCCTAATTTTTTAAATTTTTTTCATATAATAGCAGTAATGAGTATAAATGAATAATAAACTAATTTTTTGATAATCAAATATAGTATATTATCTAATTTTATGTTGTTAAATTGAATTTTATATTCTAAAACAGATCTGTCTGAAATTTTAATATTTCCTGAAAGTAATACACCACCTCACTACATATATGATTTACAGAATAGTATCATTTCATTAAAATAATAAATCATCTTATTAATCTTAAAACATTATGCTATTTAAATTTAATACATTTCTAGTTTTTATTCATTAAATTTTTAATTAATGTATTTATTATAAAAAATAACTAAACATTTTATATTGTACATTTATAAAATCAATAAAAAAAAAAAAAAAATGTAAAAAGCTTACCTCACTAGTAGACTCCATAAATCTTATTTCTGAAAATGAGAATTATGTTTTAATGATATAAAATAATATATAATAAATATATATTATCTTACACTGAATATATAATATATATATTTTATAGAAATATTAATATTTTATAAAGATCCATTTATTTATAAAAGGTATAAAAGGTTTTTTTTAATAATATTCTGGTATTTATTTAAAATATAAACACCAGAATATTATAAAAAAAACTATATATAATATTTTTCTTCTCTCTTCCTTTTTATCAGCAATGTTCTTTGAAAACTTATAATATCCAATATGATTTCTTAAAAAAAAAGAAAGAAAATTAAAGATAAACCTAAATAAGTTATATATAATGCTTATATGTAAAATGTTTATACACTTGTCTGTATTAGTTTAAAATTTCAAGAATTTAATATTGGTTTTGCATCATGTAAACATATCACATGTAAAGATGTAACATGCTATTGTGAAAGATGCACTTGGATTCACTTAACACATTTTTTAATTATTATGACGTTAAAATTACAACTAATTCAAAGATAAGAAAAAAAATTGATCAAATCTCTTTTACAGTTTATTCAAAAATAATAATAAAAAAAATTACCAATTTTTTTACATCAGACGGCATAACTTCTTAATATTAAATGGCATCGCCCTCTATAGCTAATAATAATTTGATGATTTTAAATTAAAAACGAAATTTTATTATTATTTTAATCGATTAATAATAAATTAATAAATACGAATAATTTCCATAAAGCCATTTCTAAAAAATCGATAAGTAAACACACGTACTGTATATTGTATACCGATTCTAATGTTTGAAAACGGTGTCATGTGTATTGCTGTTAAAACAGGAAGTTATGTATTCCGGGTATATATTTAATTAAACCTGTTTTGTAATTTAATATTTTACATTTAAGTTACAAAATAGGTTAAAAAATTGATAAATGTATCTGACGTCATATTTATAATTAAATTTTCTTTTGTGTTTATAACAATAGTATTCGTTTGTTAGATCCTCTTAGATGCAATGCAAAATTTTGAATTTTTTTTTTTTTTATATTTTAATTTTTTATAAGGATTTCTAATAAAAGAATTGTAAGTTATTCCAACCAATCATATGATAGAAAATGAACGATTTTTGTAGAGCACGTGTTATATACTCAAAAAAGAATAACACAAGAACATATGACGTTCTTGTGTAGTTAGTAACCAGAGCTAAAGATGTAACCTTGGTAACAGGAACTAGTTGTGAAACGAGTATATAGACGTATTGTGTTAGTTTTGTTATTGAACAGATGTCATTTAGCTAGTGTCTGTTTTCGTAAAATCATTTACTATGACAGACAATTTCTTTTCCTGTCTGACTAGTGAACAGTATGACGATGAAAATACCGAATTTGAATGTTTTCAGCATTTTTCCAAGAGCATCGAACAGGGACTTAATTTAAAAGAATTCGAAGAATTAACACGTTCTTTATTCTGCAACGAAAATGGTCAGAGTTATCCTATTGTTCCCAGAATGCTGGCAGATATGTTCTTCGTGTTTGACATTAATAAAGATGGAAGGATTGATAGATCGGAATTTAAAACGGTTTGGAACAAATGGATTAAAGTTATTTTGAAACCAGTAAGTGCTCTAATAATAATAGACGTCCAGAATGATTTCATTAATGGCAGCCTGTCGGTTAAAAACTGTCCAGCTCAACATAACGGAGAAGACGTCATCCCCGTCATCAACCGATTAATCGACACTATCGATTTCAATGTGATAGTCTACTCGCTAGATTGGCATCCCGACGATCACGTATCTTTTATAGAAAATGTGGGAAGACGAAAAGTCGATCGTAGCAGTCTGATCACTGGAGACAAAGCTAAAACTTTCGACACGGTTATCTTTGAAGGAACACCAAAAATCGAACAGAAACTGTGGCCCAAGCACTGCGTTCAGAACACTTGGGGTGCGGAATTTCATCCCGATCTGAAAATAATCGAAAATGCTGTCATAGTGCATAAAGGTACAAATTCGGACATCGATAGTTATTCGGCTTTTTGGGATAATCAGAAGTTAAGTGCTACTAAACTGGATGAGGAATTGCGTAATAGGGGAGTTACGGATGTTTATATCTGTGGTCTAGCTTACGATTATTGCGTAGGATCCACCACTTTGCACGCTTTAGAATTGGGTTATCGCACGTTTTTGATAGACGATGCCAGTCGCGGCGTTGATCATAAAACTATCGAAAAAATGAAAGAAAAAATTGTAGCTATGAAAGGCGTTATAGTAAATTCAGATCAGGTGAAAAACTTAACCGAAGGAAAAGATCGTAGATTAGAGTTGGGTTACAGAACAGCTATGTTGTTAGCTACATTTTTCAATTATTAATAATAAATTAGTTACATATCTATAGTAACGCTCTCAATCTAACCCGTACTTATTTTTATTTATATTTATTTTTTTTTCTAAACTTAAGGATGCAACTAGCATGATTAATCTGTGATTTTTATCATTTTAATTCAAGAAATTTGTATTGCTCAGTTTGAAAAAACTGAATATTGCACAACTAAAAAAATAACTTTAGAATATTTCCTAACAAAGTTAAGACGTAGGCGTATAAAAATTTTTTTCTTCCTGTATCCAAAAATACAAAGCAATTTTTAGATTGATCGATAGGAGCATATTCTCTACATTCTTTAAAAATTTTGAATCATCATCAAGCTATGTAGATTCATCGATCCTTATCGGCTATTGCGTCGAATTCAGTGATAAAATTTTCGTGCAAAACCGAAGGATATTTCTGCACAGTCTCTTTTTTATTACTATATAAAAATATTTTCCCATTAATTAATTAAATAAATAAATGGATTAATTTTGTATTTATGTTTTTGCATTAAACTGAAGCAATGTTTTAATGAATCCAAATAATGTACTGTAAATTAATATCAAAATAGAATAAATTAGTAGATTAAAAAAAAATTGTCTACACTTTGTAGAACTTGATAGACGTGTGCGTGTATTATTATGGACTTTTTACATTGAAATGTTACTTAAAAATTTTAATTCAGATCAAATAATATTGATTTGCATATTTCCTAAATAGGAAAAAAAGAAGTTATGCCTGTTCTTCGTAATTTAAGTGGATATGTAGACCCAATTATAAAAGTTATCAAAATTCTAGCTCCATGATTCAATGTCATTTAATTATAAGTAGAAAATTATATATAAATCGTTTTAATTATTAATATATTAAATTTTAACACTTTTTTTTTTTTTATAAAAATCGTATATAAAATGTAGAGACAATTTATAGAAAAAAAAATTACGTAGTTATATTTATTCCAAAATTTATAACACATTTTATATCGTTAAAAAACGTAAAATATCGCAAAATTTAATCAATATTAAGTTAAGAAAAATATGCTAAAAACTGTCACTAAATCACTAGGATCGAATATAGTAACCTACAGAGCTAAACGTGTTGTTGTTGCATTGGATTTGTTTTATATTAGATCTGTACACAACAAAAGTTTAATGTTTAGTCATTTATTTTGCAGTTAAAACATGAAGATTCATTACGCTAAATACTCGTATTAATTCATTTTCATCTTAACTAATCTAAAAAACTCAAGTAGGCCACATAATGCAATCAGTTAAAACTCCGTATATTAACAGTTATCAGTTTGCTTAATGATAATTTCTAGTTACCATTAAGGAGACTGAGCTATTTTTAGATATTTAATCTAAAAATCAACACTCACTGCATAATAAATTTGCAGCAGAAATTAGATTTTGACTACTTTTGTATACTTTTAGTAGCACACTTTTTTTTTTAAATGTAAGTGACTTATAAGCGAACCATACTGTTTCTTCTATCCGGAATATTTCTATAAAATTTTAAAATTTTCCAATCTGCATAATTACATTAAATTATTAAATTTTATTTAAACATTGTTGCAAAAAAAATTTCACACAACTTTGAAAAAAAAAAAAAATCGATATCAATCAATAATTCAACGTCATTCTTTGGAGTTGAAGTTGCGTGTAATATAAACTATATTGATTATACTTATCATAAACTCGTAAAGCAGAAAAATGTCGGAACTGTGCCAAGTTTTGTTATTAAAAATTTGCAGGCAGTATTGACGTCAGATCGAACATCGAAAAATTTTTCTATAGTTGCATTTCGTGACGAACACACACAATAATCTGAACCACGTTTATACCTTTTTGTTTAATATTTTTTTTAAGTGAGGTGAAGAAAGTTAAAATGTGTATTTTATTTCTGCTAATAATAATAAATTTATACTCAATGAATACAAAATATAAATTTTATTCAAATTTTGAATTTTTTTTCCTTAACGTTACAAATTTGTTGAATATAAATTACATTGACAGACAGTTTCATTAAAATTTATTTTAAAAAATCTTTGGTGTATTATGTTTTTTCTCCCTAGACTAGGTTCCTACAAAACTAATGATATTTCTAACAGATTCAATTTGTAAAAAGATAAAAATACTGTACTGTAATTACAAATTTTGAACTTCGAAAATATATTTACATTTTTTAATACTGTACTGAATTTCATTGAGTTTTTTTTTAATGTCATTTAAGTATTATTATTATCAAGAGTCTTTTCCTTTGATAATGTAAAGAAATTTATATTTTCTTTATCTTGAGAATTAAATGATGTAACAGGATAAATTTTTGAAGACTGATTCATTTTCTTTCTAGCTTCCTGAATATGATTCTTAAGTGCAGATGATTGAAGAACTTTCCTCTTAACTTTATTTTCAGGAACAGGTTTTTTGCTATCCTATAAAATAATTTTTTAAAAATAAAGTATTACATTTAGCTTAAAAAAAAACTTTATAAATAACTAGCACATACAGTTTTGTTCACTTTTTTGTCTTCTTTATTTTCCCAGTTATTGTTTTTTAGGACTTCCAACTTCTTGAATTTATCATGAATATCTATCACCTAAAATTTCGATATTTTATAAAAATTAAAAACTATATTGAACATGGTAATATTTATAAATATGTTAGAAATAATGGTGATGAATACTAGTTATGTATTATTGCCATTTTGCTATTTTAATAAAATAATCTGAATTATTTACAGCTGCAACCATTTTATTTATTTTTTTTTTTGGATTTGAATTACAGAAAAGAATGTGCAATGCATTTTGTCATTAATTTATGAATATACTATATATTGTCACATTCTCTTCTGTAGTTCAAGTGCCAGACAAAAATCTAAATATGATGTGCTTTAATCCTATTGTACATCTTTTGTTCGGCTATAAATACTGCAATAATACAGTTAGTGTTCATCACTATTACTATTAATTTTATAGTTTATCCATATTTTAATCTTCTTATATTGCCTATCATATATAAAAAAGCTAACTTACTTGATAATAAATCATATCCCAAAAACCTTGAAGATCATTACATGTCATTTCTTTATCACTTCTCTTAAATTCACAATCATCTATGAGACCAGAAAACTGCTTAAAGCGCTGATTTATTAAAAGATGAGTCTGTCCTAAAGTAGTTCTTATTTGCCCAGAAACTTAAATAAAAAACAAGCATTAATTAATATTTATATACAAGAAAATATAATAAGTTTTAAATAAAGATTAATTTAGAATACAACAATGAAAGATAATCCCTTTATTATTATTAACAGCAATTTAATATAATATGCATTAGTAGCATAACTACACTAATATTTGTAATAATATTTAAATTTAAGTAACAAAGAAACCATCATTTATCCTATACACACACGCTTTATTAAGCAATATCTGAACAAATTTTTGCATAAATAAACAATTTTATTTTCAAATTTTTGAAAAATTCAAAAAATATCATAATATAGAAATTTTAACATTAGTTAAAATAGCAAACTGATCTAGTAGTAAAAGTCTTATCTTGAATTCTGTTTGCAGACAGAACAGAATTCCATGCTAACAAACTAAAAGATCCAGGGATATGCAAAATATTTAAATAATCTAACAAATATACTGGAAATAAAGGTCTTGTACTTTATTGATAAGAATTCTAAAAATAGTTATTGAAAATTTAAGGCTTAATTTTGAAAAAGTTTGTTTAAACAAGGTCACACAAACACCCATGTCAATGTTAAATGGATTAACAAATATGGAATAAACTATGAGGATGATTAAGGCATAAGTGTAAACAGTGCTAAAAAAAACAGCAGATGGAAATACCAGCAAGTTACATAACCATTTCTAAAGTTAACGTAAAATTTATTAAAAAGAGAAAACAATGATTATACGTTATTTCAATTGAAACTGTTGATATAGATTTCTCAAATCAAAAATTACTTCATATTTCAAGAAAACAATTGATGAATCTTTTCCTGCCATAACAGTGTGAATGCTGGTGTGGGATGGAATATAGTTTATTAAATTTTGTACATCAAAATTTGCAAATGTTAATATAGTAATACCCTGACTTATGTAAATTCAAAGATACATAATTTCTCATCCTGCCTCCTTGTCCATTTGTTTCACAATTACATAGTGCAAATATATATGTATGTACATATTTCATTTGCCGACTGGTTGATTAAGTCTTTAATTACAACTACGTACTATTATAAATTTTTATGATTTGTTGTTTTCTTGATAATAAAGTCAGTTAAGAACCTAATATATATCTACCCAAAATTAGATTTGGGAATCCGTAGTACCCCAACTTAAGTAATGCTTTCTGGTCCCACCCTATTATGTAATTCCAGGGTATTACTGTAATCAGAAATACCCTAAATCATCAAAAACTATTCAAAAAATTGTATTAAAAACCACTGATATATGAACATTAATGTTTGTAGAAGTGACAACAAATTTTGGAACCTTCGGTTATGCATATTCATGGATCTATGTCTTCTGAAAGATGTGTAATTCTCAGTGAAAATAAACCGAAAGAATTTGATATTCCTTTAGCAAATATTATGTCGATTACTACAAATGGAGCTTCAGTAATGAAGTAATAAAATTGATTGATGCAAATCATCAATTATGTCTTGAACATGGAATATAGTTGTCTGTAATCAGAATTCTTTACAATAAAAATAATTTAGATGAACTGAGAATGAAGATTAGGAACTCCTAGAATTATCCGATACAAATGACTGATAACTTTGATAAAATGAAGATGTTGAAAATGATGGCAAAGGATTCTCACTTAAACTATTTACCAAACATACAAATGAATTCTCTGCTAACAAAGATATGAAAAGTTGTCAAAATAGTTTGCAAAAGCTCAAAAACAACGATATACTGCAAAAAAATGTAAAATAATTCGGTAAACAACTTTTGTTAATACTAGATTCTAAAACTCATTGTAATAAGTTTACTGGCTATATTGGAACATTTCTTAATGATTAAAAATTGTGTTAGAAAGTCTCAGTTTTAAAATCAGATATCAATTTTATAGATAATGAATTTACATTGTTTTCTGACACAATATTAATGTACAACCAATAAAACTTACTATTGAAACTACTAACTTACTATTGAACTTACTATTGTTTATTGTAGTGAAAATGTTAATTTGTACATTACTGATGATTGACAAATTAATAAATCAAAACATCTTTTAAGTAATGAACTTAATCTTTTATAGAATGTATCATAGAAAAAAAATACTACTTATTCTGATGTTTTTCAATATTTTTCTAATTGTCATTCAAATTTTTGAAATCAAACATTATAGAAATTTTAATAAAAGCAACAAAACTACTGTTACAAAGGTAATCATGGAATTAATTCAGCATATTTATAATAAAAATGAAACAGATACTATTGAATTATCAGAAATAAGCAATTCTGATTCTGTAAGATTAATGTCAATAATTTTTCGATATCTATCATGTTATCAATGAAAGAAAAATTTCACTTCCTAATAAAGACAAAAACAAACTGAAGCATCCTGTGAAAAACCAACTTTGATCCAAAAGAAAACTGAATCAAGTCATTAAAAAAATTTGATATATTTTTAATAGAAAAAATAAGAAAAATATATATAAATGGGATGTGATTTCCTAATGATCACTTGATCAATAAATGTAGAATTTGAAAAAGCTTTCTGTAGCTGGATTATTTTATATAAAACTTAGGTTCCAATTAGGAGACAAAATTTAGACAAATTATGTTTTGTGTGTACCTATTTGTTAAAAAGAGTTGATAAATAAAAAATATTTAATTATGTACGCAAGTTAAAATTCTTTTCATTGTTTTCATGGTGAAGATCCATATTTAATAAATATTGTCATCTTTTTTGCTTTTGTATTATATAATTTTATATTTAGAATAGTTTTATTTGCATATATTTTTTATAATGCTTGATTAGATTTCAATAATTTTTTTTGTAATATTTATTCTTATATTTTCAATACCTTAAAAAATACTAGTAAATTCCAGTAAACTGATTTTTGATTGAAATTTTTATTGAATTATTGGTAATTGAAAAAGTCAGTTTATATCCCTAACAGGAATGAGATATCTAGGCATGTTAGAATTGTGGCTTATGCTTCAGTTGCAAGACAAGCCAGATTTCATTTTTCAGGATTGCTTTCCCTCCACTTCCACAACGGGATTTCTCTCTATATGGACACAGTGCTGCCAAGACATTGGAGCACTGTGGAAAATGCTGTATCTGAAAATGACCAGCACACCTTGTGGCTCCCAAGATCACCAGACATGATACTGTGTGTGGAGTCTCTACAGACCACATTTATTACTAATAACAGGTATAGAGTATATCGGGGAAGCCTCTTAAGGTTTTCTCAGATTATTATAGATAAAATATATTTATAAAAATTAACGCTCTTTGTTAGCACTAAGTACAGATGTCTATCGGAGGACCTATTAAGATCTCCTCTGATTTATAGGATATCTGGAAAGTGTAAAATCCAGGTCAGTTAATTACATTGGAATGTCGCGGCGACTCAGATTGTTACAAAAAAAAGATAAATCTGTCAAAAGGCCTGATGTCCTAAAAACTAAGGATGTTGGGAGAGGCACGAATAGAATAATAATGACATTTGGAAAAACACTTCACAGTGATAAGTAAAACGTAACCTATCGTTTTCTTATCATATTTATGAGTCTGAGAGTTTCCGTCCATCTCTGTTCCCAATTAAAGCAAACAAAGTTGCAACTTGGGAAAAATTACAATGACACTGAGGGAATCATGTAACTTTCAGGTGGTGGGAAAATGGAACCTTTGGAATGTGAGCTGGGAAAAACCCCGCTATTTAATGACATAAGGAAGAGAAAAATATAGTCACAAGACAGTGACAAGTTTGGGGCAGTCGGAGTTAAGCCATTGGAGACGACAGTAGCTTAGTAATTCCTCGAGAAGTCAGTCAGCAGGCACATTGCTCTGCGGGTTGGACCTGAGTCCTGAATCTGTCCAGCACTGCCTGACAGCATCTGATCGTTTGTTATATAGTGCTCCATTGTTGTGTTTTGTGTGTGAATTGAAGAAAAAAACGAGAGTCAATCACGTCAAATTGTTATTTATCGCCCAAATATAGACTAGAGACTGTGCCGCCTGATAAGGACTAGAGACTGAAAGTGTGAATGACAAAGCCAAGAGAAGAAGAAAAAGGGAGAGTCATTGAAACCGTCGAGCTTCAAATTATACATTAAATATCTAGTAGCAAGGTATTTATCCCGGTCGGAGGCGTTGAACCTCCCTCATGTAAACTAAATCTCTCTCAATAAAGATCCTGGTTACTGTTCGTGCCGGAATTGTCTCACTTTGCCATTCTTATCACACGAGCCGAACCACTTAACCGCAGTAGATCAATTCCTGTTTTGTGGTTATCATCCTAAATCGTCCGCACACGTCGGCAGCCTTCACAATATATTAGGATTCACCAGGAGGGATCGCAAGACAAACAATACATTAATAACAGAACAAACTAGGATAGAAGACGATGATAGTAGTTAGAAGCAATAAATGGTATTCGGCATACCATATTGCAAGATACTCCGATAACCGATGGACAAAAAGAATCAAAGAGCGGCAAACAAGGCAAGAGAAAAGTCATCTTGGCAGGCAATCCAAACAATGGGAAATGATATATGAAAAATAATTGATTCCTAATGGATACAGACCGACAAGATAGTCATATATAAAAATCAAATGAAAGAAGCAGTCAGCCGGATTGGCCGCGTGGAAACGCTTCGGCTTTCTACTCTGGAGGACCCGAGTTCGAGTCTTAGGTCCCACTCTTTGAAAATGTTTATCATGGGATCCGGGCCTGGCCGGCGATCCCATCCTTCATAATCCGACTGATTCCTCCGCAGGAGTGAGAAACCTGTGGAAGGGCTTGTTTCGCCCCGCCACTTAGTATTTTTCCAGAATGGAAAGTGGCATCATCTGTTGACCAAAAAAAAAGAGCGGGCGCTGGTCACAGATGACATCACGGGAAATCTGCAAGAACATAACAAAACGAAATAAGGAAATGGGATTCTTTTTAAAAGAGAAATTAGACTGATTGGGTTATAAATTGATCCATAGTCAATCATGTAGAAATGAAGCAATTGAGAACATCATAAAATTGAAATTGAAATCATAGTCTATTGTATTTTTTACAGGGTTTAGATGTAGTTAATGAATTAATTTTATATTATTAAGCGGGAAGTTGAAAAATTAATATAAAATGAATTCACTATTACATTCCCCGGGCCATGCCGGGCAAGTTTTTTTTCATATTCTATGCCCCTTTCCAATCTGGGAGATTACTAAAGGGCGGAACAGTTACAATCATGCGCTGCACCTACATCAGTGGAGGAGAGCCGGATGGTGAAGGACAGGGATCGCCAGACCGGGCCCAGCAGTCCGAAAAAACTTTCAGGAGTTACCACGCAGGAGGACCCGGAACGCGAATCCGGGTCCTCCTGCGTTGCACTCCATCCGACTGCCTGCTGGAAGATTTGCTAGTTTATTATAACGCAAATGGTAAAAATTGAATATCTTTATAATTATTTGTGTTTAAATAAAATATTATTACATGTATAACTTCTCCCAAATTATATTTACCTGAGTGAGATATACTGGTGTTACTAAAATTTTAAAAGTGATACGCAGATACTAAAAGTTTGTAAAACACTACCTTAGGAGAACTACAAGGTTATTATTAACTTTGAAACAGATTGCCACTACTACTCATAGTAAATACTTGTAGTGCATTTTAGTTTTTTGTTCATTATTACTTAATGTATTTTAATTTTAGTATAAATAATAAGTGTGATTACTAACTAGGGTAAAATTAATTTTACTGCAGGATTTGACATTTACAAATTAGAGTACATATATTGTATATCTTATCGTATCAATTGTTAAATATTTTAAATATTAGCCTTGTTTATGTGAAAATATTTTATGAATTGTAATATATTAAATATGTATTTCAAAACGACTTTTTCCGATTTATTTTTATAACAATAATAATTATATTTTAAACAATATACAGCACATATATATAGGCCTATATTATATAAAGTCTAAACAATACATACAACAGAATTAATAAATAATTTTAATATTGTATGATTCCTTATTACGCACAAATATAAATTCAAATTTGAATAATCATATAGTGTAATATTAAGTTGATCAGTGCCAAGAATGATCAATGCAAGTAAGCCATATGTTACCTTGCATTACTTAACACAAAGCGTCATCTATTGTTAACAATATAAAATTTTGATAAAAATCAAATACCTTACATTGCTTGATTTTATGAAAATCTGCTATTTAGTTCAAAAGTTTTTAGTGGAGACACACGCACACTCAATAATGATCTTATAAGCCTCTTTTTCCTTTGGAAAATAAACTAAAAAGAACAATTGCAGTATTAAATTTCATGAAATGCATTTAATGAAAATCAAGATGTTTCACGCGAATAGGTAGTGGATAGATATAATGAAGGTAATAAGCGGTTTACGCAAATATTGTGTAAAATTTTTTAAATGATTGAAAAAGTTGTTAAAGTCTAGAATACTGGAATGCAATTATTTTAAAATATGTGATTTAGAATCATGTCGTTTTATGTTAGAATGTCATCGTATTCTCGGAATGTGTTTAATAAGCATAAAGATATGAAGTTTTTTTTGTGATTTTCAATAAGGAATTAGAAAAAAAAAGAATACTTTATAAATTTTCATTCATTTCCATCAATAGTCTAATCTTCCGATTATTCACGCCCGAAAATACATACCTTAAAGTTGATTCAGTACGGAAATATCTCATAAGGCCGTTTGTATTCCACAATTTATTTGCCAATTTGTCTTGCTTGACAGACCATAACCTCCTAAATAAACCTATCATCAGCAGTGATCCTTCACGGCATTAGTGCACTAGTTACTTAAGCCATCTATTGCCAATAAAATAATTTTATCAAAATTTGGATAATATATGGTTTACTTGCATTTGCTCCAACAACTTTTAGAGCATAAAATGTTTAGATTGTTATTTATGTAAATTAATGTATAAAATAATTGCATTTAAATATTATATAAGCCTGGGTACGCCAGCTAGCATATAATAATAATAATAATAATTACATAATTATATTAGTACAGTATTGACAATAATACTTTTTTATGGCATTCATCGTACAGGTTATGTCATTAATTCCAGCCATTAGCAAGTTATAATATTGATTAATCAAGACCGTTATGATATTTTGGGCAATTCATCTGTCATAATGAGAAAAATAATTACAATGGTGTATCCAGGAAATGAATTCATTATCAATTAAAAAAACGACAAATGAGTTCACGAAGTGGATAATCTTATACGTAAGTAAAATTTACTTACATATAGGATTATTCATATCATGAACTACTACTCGATATAATTTTCACCATTACTAAGGCATTTATTTTAGTGGGGCACAAGCTTCAGTATACTCTCCGCTTAAAAATCGGTCAATTGCATCTTTAACCACTTCTCGACTTCATTTTTCAGTTCATCATCATCATGAAAACGCTAACTATTGAAGAACTTCTTTAGATATATGAATAGGTAGAAATCGCTCGACGCCATCAGGGCTATAGGATGGGCATTCCCATCCAAATGGAGATTTTATGTAACAACAGCAGTGTGCGGCCTAGTATTATCGTGGAGCAAAATAATGCCAGTACTCAACATCTTTCAATTTTGTTCTGATTGGTATACACAACATATATCATTCAGAACAAAAGTAGTTTACGACAACATATAACAATAAACAATTGAATTGATTGTTGTGCCTTTGGGCATGAATTCCACCGAAAGAATACAATGTCTCTCTCAGAAAGCGGTAGATATTATCTTTTTTGATGAAATCATCTGTTTGAATTTTTTGATGCCAGCGTGTTGGTATGCCTCCGATGTAAAGATTGGTATTTAGATTTAGGTATGATATGAGATACCCATGTCACATCGCCTGTGACAATATGGCTCAACATGTCATCATCTTTTTGATGATAACCTGTTAGAAATGTCAAAAAATTTGCAAGACAAACGTTT